>DWNE01009642.1:0-10792 GCA_018249875.1 Cecropterus toxeus
GAGGTCTATTTTTTTTTATTGGTTGAAATATATTCTTGTGTTATACATGACGCTTGTTGCATTACCCATGACACAACGATTTTTTTGTGTTTTAAGATATTTAATTTTATTACTACATAAAATAAATAAATTCACGAATATCTGTCTATTTGTGAACACGTAACACACAAATATTACTGGTCCAATCCAAATGGGTTCAAGAACCTCCCACTTTTTACGTTCTTCGGTTGTTGTCCTGAAGTGGCAGTTTTTATGCTACTTTTTAGTTAAGTTGGTTTATTCCTTTTGTCGTAATGTTTTAGTAATTTCCAACACATACATGTACTAATATACTTTCTTATCTGTTATTATTAATAAAAGATAGAACTGAAAAGTATTTTAAGCACATTTCATGAATGTATAACCAATGGGTAACACCGTTTTCAAAATCAACCATAAAGCGGAGAAAAACATTGTCAATTGTTTTAAATCTTTTCTTTGTTTCTTTTTCTTTGTTGACGCATCAACAGCCTAACACACAAAACATTTACAAATTTTAATATGAAAATTAGTATGAATACCAATTACTGGTGTGTATATCAGTCGCCAAAAGTTAAAAAAGACGTATTTGAGCTAAAATATAAACAGTAAATTAGGGTGACTTATAACAGAGATGGGAAGGAAGCTTCCATACAAGGGAAGGAACAGTTTCTTTCTATAGTATCACCATACATCGTATTTGTCTTTGCTTCCCAGGGCTATGTCCTATGCGTACAGGACTACAACTTCATGATCCTGAACAACGCCTTCCTGATCCACAAGCCGGGCATCAAGCACTACGTGAAGAACGCCAAGCGGGACGCGATCGCCGGCCGACAATCCTCATACGTCAAAAACACCATCATGCCGGAACTCAAAAAGTTATTCGGCACCAGAAACGGCTGCGCGCTATAGTCTTGACCACCCTCTCTGCGACTCTGATACTTTTCGACAAAGACTTTTTTCACGTAAGTTCTAAGCAATCGTGTTACAGGGTGCGTTTCCGCCTTAATTTTTGAGACTTTACAGATTGTGTCGTGTCGTGTCGTGACCGAAGATATATACGTCTAGATGCGACAGTAAGACATGATGAGAATATAGTTGATTTTTCATTTAGACTGCGCCGTGTAACTGTTGAAAACATGCTTGTATTTTTATATGCCTCTTTTCCGAGACTTACGCTCCTTCTAGACGTGTACAAGGTCTTTGGTGGCGACACGGATTTAAACATATCAAAAAATACCTATGAGGCTTGTATCCGTCGTCTTCGATAACCTGAAGGGTTATTCTTGAGTGCCTAACAAAATATGACCAAATATTATCGTTATTAATTCAAGGAGGGTAACATAACAGTGTGAATACAGTGGGGTTGGGATTAACTATATTAGAAATAGACTGTTCCTCGTTTATACCCAGGGCCTAAATATGTTCGTAAACTTAGTCCTGATTCAGGATTATAATTGATGCCTTTTTCCTGTCACGCGGATCTGATCCGCTTGCGTGCAACATGTTCTATAGTTTAATGAATACGTTTCCTTACATGCGTTCATGTCTTATCCGTTATGCGTGTCATACGCACAAGAGTCACGTAATTCACGCGTGCGAGCTTACACCCGCGTGACAGGAAATGGACCTTAATATATTTAAGTATTCTTCTTTTAGATTTAGCACTTGTAAATATCGTATGATTTCGCATTGTATGTTTTGTTTGGTAATAGTTAAGAATGTACTTGACTTCGCTTTTAAGTACTTCTTTGCATAACCGAATTTATAACGAATATAGTTTAATTTGACATTTCTAGTATTTTAATTTTTGACTAAGCAATTTTCGAATGTATATACGAATCTATAAATCCTTGGCTTGTTAATAACGAGCATGATTATAAATCTCATTATAATATTAAGTAAATATTTAATGGGTATGAGCTACTTTTATTTTGTAATGTTTACAAGTGTGATTTGCTTAATATATTATAAAAACACATATTTTTTAAATATATAAGTAGCTAGGAATATATAAACAGCTGGATTCCTGAATTGCATTTTAATCAACATAAACATGTACCTATCTTTAAGATTAGATGTAAAGTTTATATATAAAGAATATAAGTCATTATATTAACTTTAAATAAACGAGTCCTTAGACTTTTTATAGCGTAGCTGTAATTATCTCTAATTATTTGGTGCGAAGTTATTGCGTGTGTATGTCATAAAAAATGTATACTGTAATTTTTAGTCTGTGTCAATATTAGGCCATTTCAACTTGTCAAACGAATAAAAAAATCTTCAAATCGGTATACATAAAATTTTTAGAACAAGTATTGTGTTTCAAATTAAAAAAACAACTAATCTGATATTAAAAAAAAAAAGTTGAATTGATAACCTCCTACTTTTTGAACCGGTGAATTATAATATACACAATCTCGCATTTTTCAATTACAATATTGATTTCAATTTACTTGTATTTAAGGTAAGTTGGTGTGATATGGCAATAAGGTAAACCAGTATAAATCAAATTGCATGTTAATAAGGTGATATTTTTTTTTATTGGCAACATTATGAAAATACATATTTATCAGTACGTGGTCTACAATGTTGCCAATTTGAAAATAGTCAATTTCGCCTCCTCATACGGATTTACCAACTGATATTACCCAACTTAGCGCTTTAATTTATCTACGTATTTATTTTATGACTTTTCACTGTATTTTATAATATTTGTTTGTATAATGTTTGTAAAGTAAGCTGCCTAATATGGATAATTGTGTCATGGGCCTATGCTATGTTGTAATAATGTATGTCTGTATGTCAGATATATACTGAATTGACAGTGATTAAGCTCACCACGTTCGAACTAGTTCTAAGTAGTCATATGCATTTAGTTTACCTTTACATGTATCGGCTATCTATTCCAGTGACTTATGTTTTGTATATTTAATTATTAATTAGATTATTCTTAGATATTTCGTTTCTCGCTTATAATATCTGGGACAAAACTCAGTTTCACTTTAAAAAAATAAGACGTATAATTATGGACACTCAGGAGAAAATACTAGTTTGGGGCTATGAGTGTAGAAAGCGTGATTATGCAGTTTTAGTGTTACTATGACAGAAAATACCGTAAGTTTAAAAAAAAACAAGTAAAAATGCTACTTAAACAAATTTGCTGTTACTTGACAACTGTTTCTTGAATTACGTTAAAAAATCATTTTTTTATAAAAATGAAGTAGCAAACGAGCCTGCAGTCCACCTGATGGTAAGTGGCGACTGCCGCCCATAGAGATCTGTGAGCAACTTCCTATAGGACGGGAGTTCTATCTGAAGTTGGTCACAGGTGTTGCTACTCCCGAGGACTGAGATGGTCGCCTTATATAAGTGAGCCGAACTCCCGAGATCCTTATAAGCGAGAATACCTTGTACTAGTTCAATTTCCTTAGGAGTATTTTAGTTATAAGTATATATACAATGGGGTTTGGTTATGGCAACGCATGTGGTGAGTTTTCACTCGTAGGCAACAAATGCCTGTTAGTTTTAATTGTAAAACATATAATAGTTAGCGGTGTGCGAATAATTCCAACTAACGAATAATTCGCTCCGAATCGAATATTAATATTCGAATCGAAACACGAATTGAATAGTTCAAATTTTCGAATTATTCAAATGTTACCGAATAATTCGATAATTTCGATTAATTCGAAAATATTCAAATAGGTAGTTCGAAAAATTTCGAATGATTCATTTTCTTACAATTAGTCGCTAATTCTTTAATTTTTCGTATATTTTCGAATGTTTTCTCTTAATGAATCAGCGGAATTTCATTGATTCAACCAGTAAATATATTTACTATGATATTCTATTCACTTATTTACGGATTCAACCAATGAACGTGAATTCCACTCATAGATCAGTGAAATTTTAATTGGAAATAATAGAAAATTCAGTATTCTTTCAATAATTCGCGAATTGTTCGAATTATTAGAAAATTTTCAAAGCTTTTGGAACTATTCGAAATATGTCAAATATTTCGAAAGTTCTTATTATTCGATTTGAATTTTGAATCGAATATTAATATTCGATTCGATTCGCACGATATTCGTACACCTCTAATAACAGTCTCTCAATGTGATCCTTTACGAAAATATATTTATCGACGCGTACAGCCACATACTTAAATATAGGTGCTGTTTGGTAACAAGTATTATTTTAAGTAAAGATCTATTCTATAATAATATTGGAGAACTAATGGTAAATACTGAATGATACAACAAAATTTAAAAATATTGAATTCAATTTAGTTAATATTAATAATCGGTTTCGATATCTTGTTTGCTTAATATCTCTGTAACTTCTGTTTTGCGTACATTGTTGTTTAACTGAAATAACGTATTAATCTAGACTCAGGTCGACATTTTAGTATCTGTAATTGACATAAGCTTGGATTCCTGGTCGATATGGAGTTAACCATAGACCATAAGAGGAAAATACGCGAAATTCACCAGAATTTTAAATCAATTGCTTTATTTCATTACAAAAATTAAAAAAGGGATAGTTTTAGCCTACTTTATATACTCAACGTGAAGTAAGCCCATTTTATGTGATTCAAATTCTAAATGTGATTCTAAATATGACCTTAAATTTATTATGAATAAGTAATGCAAAGGATAAATATTCGAATTCGTTGTAATCCATGCTAGTATCTTTCCACGTATCATGCTTATTGACAACTTTTAGACACCTTCTGAAATTGATCTTTTATTTTTACAACACTCTTATATTTAAGTTTGTGGCTCTGCTAGTTTTATAATTAGGTAAGTATTATACTGTACGTGAAAATTTCATACGAATCTACAGGCAATGTGTATCAAAATAAAAAAATAAAATTACGACACTCTTTTATTTCTTGATTTTACCTTTCATTTAAATAATCCTTCCTTTCCTCTTCACCTATTCATCCACCGGCTTTTTAGGCCCACTTCTGATAAGCCTCCCTTAATGGGGGGTTTCGGCAATAGTTACTGCACACGGCATACATGTTGGAAACAGCAGCGAATATTGATGTCTTAGTCGTCTCCTACATCCAAGTCTGACACCGCACAAAAGTTTTAGGTACTACTGTTACCTGCCTCTTGATACCGCACTAACGTCTATAATGCAGTTTTTAGATTAAATTTTATACCTCTCTAAAAGACTCAAATATCCAGCAAAAGTTAGTCGTAAACTTATATACCTACTACTGGTGGTCACCAAGGAGAGGGGGGTCCAAATAGTTCCCGCGGGATGGGCATTGGGTACGTTCCCTTATAGGAGAAATAAAAAATTGTCTCGATGTCTATTTGGGAAATACCTACTTAAAACTATATTATAAAATGTCTATCAATACCATTATATTATAATTTGAATAGTCTAATAATGAGTCTAATCATGATATTTAAGTTGGTTGTCTCTGGCAACACATGAACTTTTCATGTAACCGTTTGTTGCAATACCAATTACCCAAATAAGGAAATTTCCAACAATTTAATGATCTTGAGCGCTTGATGAATGTGGCATTTTACTTTAATTACATGTGAACTATGAATCTCTCATTGAAGATGAGTCCTTAAAATGTTGTGTAATTTCTAGCGCAAGTTTGTAACTGTAAAATTTGTGATTTAAGACTAATATTATAGCGAAATTGATATAAACCTATTTATTTATTCTTTTACATAACAGTGACATTGAAAAAAATAGATTTTATATTAATCTTAACTAAAATAAATAAAAAACATTTGTAAATAATTATAATTAACTTATAACTATACAAAATTAAATAAAATTAAACATTAAATATAATAAGCTTCATCCGAATTGCTGACCTTGGGAAGCGTCCCCAAAATGCTGGCGACATAACCTCGTTGGATCGCTATGCTAATCCTCTGCCCGAGGTAAGCGCCGACCCTTTGGTCATTGGAAATAATATAATATTTTAATATGTTACGGGTACTCACGATATGCGGTTTTTTAATTCCTCTTTGCCGATATTTCGAGCCAGTTACATGGGTCGTGGTCACGGATTAAAATTCACTACTGACTTTAATTTAATCTAGTTGTTGAAGCGCAGTTCTATCCACTAGGATAGCCCAATAGTTTTCTTTATACAAGCAATGCTGCTTGAATAAATTAATAGCAACGCTGAGGTACACAAAGAGTAAAAAAAAATCTTAGTAATACACATTATAAATGCAAAAGTTTGTAAGATTGTGTGTATTGTGCTTTAAACACGCCTTCTACACTCATAGCCCCATAGTAGGATTTTCTCCTGTGTCGTGGGTGCCATGGACACAAACACGAATACACAAACACCCAGACCCAGAACAGAAACATAAACTCATCATTCATATTTCTGTCTGGCCAGGAATCGAACCCGGGACCTGCGCGTCAGACCGCTATGGTAAACGTTCCGCCACGCGAATCGCCAAGTATAACTGAACTGTAACTTCTGATTGTATTTGGATGAAATTAATAACTCAGAAAGTTTATGGCTTTTATTTTATTAACACATATTTCAACTCCGGAAGAACCACTGCCACCCCAGTTTTTGCCTAATAACATCAGTGTTATACTCTGATGTGTTTTCGTCCAAAAGATGGTAAGGGAAACAGACTTATTCGAGGCGTTCCAACTTAGTCCTCAGTGTTAGGAATGCCTCTGTGGTTACCCTCGGGTAAAATTCCGATCTTATCTGGGGTTGCTTACAGCTGTCCATGGGCAGCAATGGCCACTTACCATCAGGATTGTATCTTCGTTTGCTACTTCAATCTTATAAAAAAGACATAATTAATAATATGTATACTTCAATCTTATAAAAAAGACGTAATTAATAATATGTATACTTCAACCTTATAAAAAAGGCATAATTAATAATTAATAATGGTCCAAACGGGCGGGGCCGCGAGGAAAAACACATTAAATCTATTACATAAATTAAAGAAAAATTCTTTAAATTTTATTTTTTCTCTATTTTTTCAATCTTTCCAATCATTATCAGTAAACGGCTCCGTAAATAACGTAATTTACTCAGATGTACATATGTAATCTTATGTACATTGTTTACTTGCATCAAACCAAAGCGAAGTAAGTAAACTTATCCACTTTGATTTCCGTGTGAGCCATTGTACATATCAATTCAATTCAAATCGGCGTCAACAAGGTTATTATTATCATAACCAAGTAATAACTTAGAGTTATTTCACACCGAAGCCAAGATAGCACGTGAAAATAATTTTAAATTTATTTATATACATATCTACTAAAATACCGTTTTATAATATTTAAGAATCAAGCAAGCTTGCCGCCCGTACTTATATCTAGTTCAGGGATCAGCAAACTTTTGAATTGGAAGTCAATTCAAAGGTATTAAAGAGCCACTTTTTTTTTCTTGCCAACAATAAATTGTTTATGCTTAATTTATCGTTGCGTATGAAATTAAAGAGCCGCCGCTTCATATCCAGAGAGCCGCACGTGGCTCGCAAGCCGCAGGTTGCCGACCCCTGATCTAGTAAATGGCCACTACCACTTTTAGACATGTGTAATCAACCCCAGATAAGATGAGTTGCCTACGATTGGACGGAAAGGCGTGCTGCTCCTGCACTCTAAGCTGGAATACATTGGAAAAGTAACATCTTCCTCTTTAGATCAGAACACAATAATGCTTCTGGCGTCGGACCACGAAGGATTAAACAGTAATAAACAATCTAAATTCGTAATCCGGCTATGGAAAAATAAATATGTATCAAAAAAGTCGGATACTATTATGCTGCCAATTATTCTGTCACAAGTAGGTTAGTAGTCTCTGTATGATAAATTTGGTTAGTAACTTTTAATTCAAACTTTAAAATACATTTTTTGTTGATTATTCGCCATCGCTACTTGTGGCTGGTAGCTCGGAAATGACTGAAGTAGTCCGCACCACCTACTTAACAGTGGGATAAGTATCACTGTCTTGTGAAGTAATACAAGGTAACCTCGAGACCCAAATATTCCTTATCCATCCCCCCACATATCGCTGACATAGCCGTCGTATATGAGAGACTAGAAGGGTACCTACCTAAAAGTCCCGCTACAGTATAGCACAATCTCAACAATTACGAATTACCTACTCCTTTATAGTAATAAATCAACATCCACCTAGCTAGTCTAAACTTTTTATTAAGTCTACATAATTCTCATTCTCATTTACAACGAAAGACAGGCTAAATCTTTACAAATATCTGGAAGCTTTCTCTATGATGCTTCTTATTCGACGACCCGCGTGGCCGAGCGGTTACCATACCGATCTAACGCGCACTGGGTCCCGGGTTCGATTCCCGGCCAAACAGGCATCTAAATGATGAGTTTAGATTTCTGTTCTGGGTCTGGGTGTTTGTGTATTCGTGTTTGTGTGTCCATGGCACCCACGACACAGGGAAAATCCTACTGTGGGGTATGAGTGTAGAAAGCGTCTTTTTTTATTACAAGAAACACTTTAAGTACCAACTTATAGTAAACTAATCGTATACAAAAAAATATGAAGGAATTCCATATGTTGTGAGGTCATGTTGTGAAAAAATAAAATAACGTACAAGTAGCTGAAATACCAAATTACGACGAGAGTCCGATAGGCGACGAATACAAATCAGTTCATACGAGATAAGGAAGTTCATCTGCGCAACTATGTGCGCAGAATATTTTTAAGCTTACGGTTTTTCCTCGCTGATAAATGTAAGATAATAATATCTATACTAATGTAAGATAATCTTATTCCCCGATAAAAAATAAACTTACCTTCCTTTACGTAGGTATATACACTTATTATTCTCAAACACTGATGGTTTTTTCAAGCATCAGGATTGTCATGTCATTTATAGCTATCAGAATTTATGTCATCCCGGTAAAGTTACGTACACAGTAATCAGTATCATATGTTTCATTATTTTCAATACACAAAGTCTACATGTTCTAAAATATACGGAAAACTGATTAAGTTTCAAGTTAATTAATAGATGCTATTTTTAGGTAACATTTACCAAAAACTAGCGAAAACATTGATAATAATTCTGGTACAGTGTTGAATGTAAAATAGCTAGTGTAGAAATAAGGAAGTTCAAGAGCTCATAATACAAGCTCAGAATTTCCTAAACTGTATGAATTATCGTATTTTCAAGTATTCATTGGAAATATTGCTATTGTTCCTTGTGATTCTAAAGAGCCACAAGCCCAAAAATCCACCAACCTTACTTCTTCGCAGCTATATATCCATCTACCTACTGGTTTCTGTTTTAATTTTGGAGACAACAATATACCAATCTTAGAAGGCTTTCCATTCCAGGTGATATACTAAGCTTAAACAAACATAATTATTATAGTTCATTTTAGGTAAATGGTCACAACCGCCCACGGACAAATGTATCTAAGCAACTTCACGTAGAACTGGGTTATATATTTTTTTTTAATACTATGAAGTAGCAAACGAGCAAGCAGTCCTCCTGATGGTAAGTAGTTACTGCTGCACAGCAACTTCATATAGAACAGGGATTCTATCTGAAGTCAATCACAGATGCTTAGCTACTCCCGAGGACTAGGATGTTCGCCACAAACACAAGTCAGCCGGCAACCACACCCTTCCAGCGAAATGCAAGAACTGCCTCACGCTGGAAATAGGTGTGGCGGTGGTACTTCCCTTTCCTATTATTATGGAAGATATATTAAAATCATACAGCACATATGGCAGGTTTCGAATGACGCAACTAATTGTAACCAGACTCCTCGCAGGTTTTCCAAAGATACAATAACCGCGGACGCATTAATAAACACCTGTAATGAGATAGGACAGCTACAATTACCTTCCTTATGTAAGAATATAATGATTATACCTACTTATTAATCACTTAAACGTTCAACAGATGATTATATCGTGACTAAATTGATGAATACGGTGTGAAGAATGTTGCCTCCGAAGAATTTCTATTACTTCTATTTAGTATTATAACACAGAGCCGGTGCCATCAGCATAGATAATATGTATGATGCGTAATTTCAAACGAAAATCGTATAATTGTGTTATATTTGTGTATAACTAATATGATTAATAAATTAGCGTTTAAATACGTTTAAGAGTCGAAAAGCTAGTTTTTGCGGAAAATTTCATGCTTTGCATAGGATATTTCTATTTATGTATGTAAACGCATTTATGCAAAATTGAAATTGCTGTCTGTACGCTCAATATAAACCTTTTCATAAGCATATTCGTACATTTTCATCGAATGTAGAGTTCTTCCGTGAAACGTTACACACGGTTGTGTTCTTCTTAGTCCATAAGTAGATCGAGAAGGGATATTTTGCTTATTGTATCTAAAATTACAAGCAAAAATACATAGATTCATCCGGAATATTTGAGAGTACTACATCTCATCAAACCGCGTTACTACGACGATTCAATGTAAACCGCTTTATATAAAGTTACATAAGGATAATAACATATGAGGCGACTAAAAGGGGCTTCCGGGGTTGCGGTCGGCAAAAGTGGGAGCTCGAACCGTCCAGCATGCCACCCCGGGAAGGACGGCAGTATGTGTGGTCGCATACTGCCGTAAAGACCAGACGGCGTGGTGGGCCCAGCCGCTTACCTGGGTGGAGCCCGATGGGGCAACGCGCTCAGAGGACTCCGGTTGCGTTCCTTCGGAGATCCCGGAGTCCTCTTCGCAGCGCTGAGGACGGCCACCGGGGGGGTTTTAGTGCGGTAAAAATCCCACATAAC
>DWNE01009643.1:0-10792 GCA_018249875.1 Cecropterus toxeus
TCTGGCCGGGAATCGAACCCGGGACCCATTGCGCGTCAGACCGGTATGGTAACCGCTCAACCACGCGGGTCGTCAAATTTAAAAACTACATCTCTATGTATTAAAATGTAATGTTACTCAAAACACATTCTTCACCCGGTTGAGATTACTCATAAAAGTTTCCGTTATCTAGCAAACGAGGAGTTCGCGACAAAATAATGCAATTTATATAAATGCAATTTTTTAAACTTGTAATTTGAACAAAATATACGTAACTAATAAACATTTGTAATAATCTTAAACATTTTCACTCCTTATCGCTTTGCAAATCAAAATCTCGCGTATTAAAACATAAGCGTCTTCTGGGCAGTTTAAATAGTATGGTATGTGAAACATAATCGCAGCGAGATCACTAATAGTACATTCCGTTACCCAGCAAACGATCGAGGAGTTCGCGACGCGCGTGGGCCAGCAGGCGGTGGTGCTGGTGGCGACGCCGGGCAAGCCCAACACCTCGTACCGCGTGTTCGGCGCCAAGCCGCTCGAGGACGTGGTGCGCAACCTGCGCTGCATGATCATGGAGGAGCTGGAGAACGCGCTCGCGCAACAGGTACACCACCATCTCTGTGATACCTCCTCCCCCCCTACCTCGCCCTTCCCTCGCCCTTCATCGCAACAAGCATTAGCAGGACGAACACCACCATCTCTGTGATACAGTCTCAACCATTCGCTCGCCCTTTAACTCTACAAGCATTAGCAGGGCAGAAACACCACCATCTCTGGAATACCTTCCCCTTATACCCCTATTTCATCCTCATTTGACTACACCTTATTTGTCGAAACGCTCGAACCACTCGGTCACAAGACGCTTGTCGCTGTAAAAGTAAATGTTGAGCGTGAACAACAGACACATAACTATCTTTGTGATGCTACACCCTTTTTCCGGCTCCCCATCATCACCTCTTTTCGACCTGCTCTTCTCATTAGGTCGCGAGACGTTCGTTTGTGGTAAGTCTTAAATCTCATTAAAAACTATGTTTGACAAATTTCACTAAAATTTAGAGCCAAATTTCGTAGACTGACCACAAACATATATTTATTTTTAACATTCAACACTAATGCTTGCCGTTCAGAACAATTAACATTTAAAATTAATGTATTTTGGTCTATTCTGTGGAAAGTGTCAACTTGTTTCCCGATAAAAACTATTATGCATCCATGATGGTAAATCTCAGGTTTCACTTAATCTCTTGTTAAATCTCATTCAATAAGCATGGGGCAACTAGAGTTTTCATCAGACCTCATCCTACATTTACTATCCTTTTACTTCCTCCTTACTTCTATGTTACTTGTTTTCTGGCCTGACTTTCATAGCATAGACATTTGAACTTAGTCTTTAATACAAATCAACCTGTGGTCCAATTTGTAGTTGGTTACAAATGTCTTTTTGGAACCAATTTCCACTTAACATAGAGTTTGCTGCATGAATATGAAAGTAGCACTATTTTCTATACATTTGATAAATATACATTATGAACTAAAATCGTTAATTGACTTAAGTGGCGTACATGTATACATATTATAAAATATTCGATAAACAGTCGTATTCGTAGTTGTTTAGAGATTTACATAATGTTAATCACCATTAAATTTTAGTCCCCATTAATCAAAATACCTTATAATCACTAATAAGCGCCTGAGATTAGCATTAACCTTAAAGTTAAGTTTAGTTTATAAGTGTTGCCGTACTCGCGTCCCACGACCCACGTCGATCGACTAACGCCACAATCAATATCCGCACGTCGGCTAAATGTGATACAACATTAGGTACTTGGGGGATTGATTGTCGACCTCGAAAGCACGAAAAGTTGTGATATCGATGTCGATAAAAATTTATAATCGTTCATCGATCTACGTTATGTAACATTTATACTTGCGAGCATTCCACCGACATTAAGTAGCGCGACCGTAGCACTACAGCGAAGCGATGTGGCCGTCTTGAATGTTGTATTAGTTCGATCGACTACCGATCGGCCGTAAAAAGGCTGTCGTGTGTCGTGTCGGTCGCGCGGGTCCGTGTGCGTGGGCTACGGGGGCGGAGTCGCCAAGGCTAACGGGTCAGTTCGGGCTGGGCGGGGGCCCGCAGGCGCCGGCGCCGCCGCAGGAGGACCCGTCGCTGTTCGAGCTGCCGCCGCTCATCATCGACGGCATCCCCACGCCCGTGGAGAAGATGACGCAGGCGCAGCTGCGGGCCTTCATCCCGCTCATGCTCAAGTATTCCATGGGTGAGTACTCCGTACACTTAGGTCTAGTCCACATTGATCACGCAGGTGATATCATGTCAAATGGTGATATCACCAAATTAAAGGTAACTCATTAGGATAAAGGGCGCTCCTACATGGGTGATCAAAATGGAAAGGCGTAGGCCCTTTCCATTGTACATCATTCACAAAGAGATCATTTTGTAATATTTACATTGATAATATTTGAACAGCTGTTAAGAAATCATTAATGTAGCTTGATCTTATGACAGCAATTTTAAGTGCTGTTTTAAATCTGGTTTATTTGATCATTACAATTATCTATGGATATGGAATGGAAATCTGCTTGCAATTTTATCCTAAAAAAGTGTAAGTATATAATAATTATTAATATAAAATTCTATAATAATTGCTTGCCAGATTAGTATTATTTAATTATTAAAATAACTACAAGAACCAACTTACTCTGCATTTAACACATATTTATTAGCAAATTTCATAAATGAAAGATTGTGAATATATTGGTCAGAGTATATATATAAAAGGGTTGTGCGTAGTTCGCGGCAAGCCGGGCTGGGGCCGCGAGTCCACGCGGCCGCCGTGGTGGCCCAAGGACCTGCCGTGGGCCAACGTGCGCATGGACGCGCGCACCGAGGACGAGAAGCAGAAGGTACGGTACTGCACGGCACCGAGCGGGTACGGTACTGCACGGCACCGAGCGGGTACGGTACATAACAGCGGTGCTGGTACGAACACTACTCACACGTACATATAACAATCGTTGGAAAACCAATGCGAACACGAATACCAGGGTAACTTGAGGTATTAACATAAAATAAGATTTTAAAATCTGTTTACAAAAATGAACATATGTACTGTTTAATTATGAAATGTAGTGACAAAGACGACCACATTCCTGGATACCTTAGTTACCTTCGCAATTCATATAAAGAGTATAATACACAATACTTATAAAGAGCTTCGTAATAGAACACTACTATCGAGCACATCATGTAATCCTGCAAAAATGCACCCAAATGCAGTAAGCGCAAAAATGTTTCCTTTTTATTGAAACAGACCGCTAACCAAACTTAGGATGTTTATCTCAAGTAAACTAAATGCATTTTCAAGCAATTTTTGACACACATACATCACAACTAGAACCAGTGTAGTTCGACTGAAGAGGTACCAACGTCATACTAAAGTGTAAAGTCAAGCAATTCTTGCGTTTCGTTGGAAGGGTGTGGTTGCCGGCTCACTTATACATGGGACGACCATCTAAGTCATCGGGAACAGCAACGCACCTATGATCGACTTCAGATAGAACCTCTGTTCTAAATGGATTGCTTATAACATGTTTGTCAGATGTCGTGGACGCACGCGCTGCGTCAGATCGTGATCAACTGCTACAAGTACCACGGCCGCGAGGACCTGCTGCCCGCCTTCACCGACGACGACGACAAGGGCCCGCCCACGCAGCCCGTTAGTATCGCACATCTTGTACACATATAGTTGCTAAATGCAGCTAAATTATTGCTATTGTTTTTGGGATTGGTTACGGTCTGTTAAATATTATTTTTAAGTGGAAGTGGGTGTAATCTATTAGATAGTCTTCTTAGAAAATTTCCTAACTGGGTCTAATCTATTAGCATAAGTCTTTTCTTTACTCTCTTTTTATGATACGGTCTAAGATTCGAAAAAAAAAACAAAGATAACTTTTTGTTAATTAAACGCATCCAGTGCTAACTTTTAAAAAAGTATTTTTGAATTTTTAATTAATTTTAGTCTGACCAGAGTGTTGTTAGTCATCCGTTCAGAGGCATAATTATTAACATATTACAATTGCTATGAAATATGTTTCATTCATTAATCGAATGATTAAATGTCGCTTTTGATTGATTATGATTCTTATCGATCTTAAATTGAATGATTCTGACATGTTCTTTGGAATATTAAAGTTTGAATTAAACAACAATAATAATCTAGGTTAAGTCTAAAATAACATAACGTTATGCTTACTTACTATGTAAGTGGAATTTGAATATTTTTTTTACAAATCACAACAAAGTTCAAGATGTATTCAGGTACTTATTGGTAAATTGTGTTTATATGAATTATGAAGAATTTTCAAAATTTCCATTCAATATTTCTGCTATCATTTTGGAATGCTGCTCATTGGATCTGGTAACATTTGGACTTAATACTATATTTTTGTATCAAATATCGCATTGTAAATTTTTCTTGTATCGGTCTTGCGTCCTTTATTAATACTTTCTACGTATATAATTGTAAATCGTCGAATCTATTCGTTGACTCGGTTTAACGACGACTACATGACTCCTATTATATCTTATACGTTTACGTACGTCTGCATTTCGCGTGTCCGTTTTGCACATTTTATTCAAAACAAAATTGCAAACGAACAAAAATATCCACCTATACATGCATCATTCATATATAACTCAACAATACGGTTGTTGCGTTTTTTCCCGCTCGTTTGTATCGATGATGCGGCGGTTTTACAACGTTGAACATCCTCCCGTGTGTCGTACCGGGGATCAGATCTCGGCGTGCATGCCGGCGGGCAGCACGAGCGCGCGGTCGGAGGGCGCGTCCTCGTCGGCGCTGGCGTCGCCGCCCGTCTGCATCGACCAGATGACGCTCGCCGACGTTGACGTATGCACCAACGATTACATTTGTACTCTACCCGGGTCAATACAGTTTCGATTGTTGAGAGATGACATTTTGGGCATGCTTAATTATTGTGCCGGTTTAATACTAAAGTCTCTAGAAATATTGAGATACAAAGTACAAACGATTCTAAGACAAAACTATTAATTTGTTTCCCTATGAAAACTCCTTTACCCTATAGACCCTAAATTCTTATTCCTATCGAACTGCGTTTTATTTATTTCGTTTTTCATTATTTCTTATCATATTCCCATTTGTATATCGTGTTTCCCACGTTTCTTCGTGTATTACTCTTCCCTTCACTACTACATTTTTGTTCCAAATATCTAGTAAATGTATAGCCATTTGCCGTATTATTTTAATAAATTGTGTATGACTTAAAGTTTTTTCCGATAAAAAACCGTCAAAACATATTTAATAATAAAGTAATTAATACATTTGCCGAAATAAAATTCGACTAATTCAAATATCAACAATAAATAATTATTAAACAACATTCTAATATAAAAGATCGTTTTCTGTCGCATATCGTACAAAGTGTATATATGTATTTATGTATGACAGCGTGTGTGAATAATAACGTATGTATATCTAAGGCGCCCTACACACTTAACGTGTATAGCCGTGTCGGTATATAATAATTAGGCACGTAAAACAGCGTGTGCAGACGTTTCGATATATACTTGGGCATGTAACACAGCGTGTGCAGACGTTTCGATATATACTTGGGCATGTAACACACAATGTGTGTAGGACAGTTGTTATATCATAAGACGGGTACCCCATCGTGTGTAAGCATTTCGGTATATAATAAGGCACGTTCGCATTTGGCGTATGCAGACGAGTTATAATTAGGCACGTAACACAGCGATTGTAGGCATGTCGGTATATAATAAGGCACGGAGCACGCCGAGCGCGTGTCCGTGTCGGTGTGTAACGCTCCTGGTCGGCCAGATGTCCTCGTACGCGCCGGCGGTGCTGCAGACGATCACGAACCCGGACGGCACGGTGTCGCTCATCCAGGTGGACCCGAACAGCCCCATCATCACGCTGCCTGACGGGACCACCGCGCAAGTGGTTAGTATGGTAATTATGACACATCATTTATACACTTTTTTATATATATGTATGTAATGGTTGTTCGGTGTCGTTGACTCTAGTCGTGGTTGTGGTAGACTAGACGTTGTTGGAATTATTTTTGAACGGTTCTTTGTCGATGCGTAAAGTAGATTTGTAGTTGTTTTTACGTTGGTTATGCATGATCTGATAATATTAATAAAAAGTAGTTCTCAAAGTTAAATTCAATATGTTTAAAATTGGGTGGGATTCATAGTTATTATGAATTGCAACATAATCTGTTGCTCTAAGCATGGCCTATTATATTTACGATCAGTCATTGCTGTCTATGATAAGCAATGACTATTTAAACTAAAATTGCATGCTCCCGTTACATATAAAAAGTAGCCCATGTCAAGTCAAAAAAGTTACTTAAAACAGCATTTGGACTTCAATTTTAATTATAATTCAATATAAATTAGAGGGGTAAAGTGTACATGATCAATTCTGATTGTTCATTACTAGAGGTCTAAACTATTCCAACCACATACATATCAAAGTAAGCAAATAAATGTCATTGAAATCTCTTGTATTTTTCTTATAAAAATCTTTAATATAATTGTTTTAGATATGTTACGCTTTGTCTTGTTCTAAAAAAATGTAATCAATGTTATTTCTTATGGTTTCTTTTTTTGTAATATTTGTAAAGATCATAAGTAGTAGTAAGATTACTTTCTGCATCCAATTTTTTTCGTTAACTGTTGTAACGTCTGTATCCATTTTCAATTTGGACAACATGGCCACATTCTGATACGCACGTATGCGTGTGCGCAGATCCACAGCGGCGAGGGCGCGGTGCAGGGGCTGGAGGGCGAGGGCGCGGTGGCCGTGGACCTCAACGCCGTGGCCGAGGCCACGCTCAACCACGACGGACAGATCATACTCACCGGCGAGGACGGACACGGTACGAGCTTGTCTCATTAAGTGTATATTCTTTAGCCTGCGAACGTGCCTTTTCAAAGTACTTGATATTTGTTTACCTTTTTAACGAAGATGAATATGGATTTCTCAATAACTTGGTAAAGTTAACGGGAATACCTGATTTTTAACTAATGTTTTAGAACAATTTTAAATCTCCAAACAGTTTTATATTTCTGTACAAGGGTAACAACCGGAAGTTAAGAACATGAAATTTAACTATTAATGGTCATAGATACAACTTTTGATTGGACCTAATATCCATTAATTTTTTGTATATTAGTTGCGTTGTAACCAACGTACATGCAAAAGACTTGAACATAGTGGCTATATCATTTTACATTTTTTTATATTAAGTATGAGTAATAATGAAAGGTCAAACAGTTTTTATTATTGCTTATCTTTCGCCCATTGACCGAAATAAGATCATTATTTAAATCTAAAATTTTAAAAGTAATGTTTATATTTGTGACAAATTGTCAATAGACTAAAGAGGAAATGTTACTGATATGTATTATTTCGGACAATTTATATGCTGATTGTTAACTCGAGGCTGGCGCGCATTGCAGGGTACCCGGTGTCGGTGTCGGGCGTGATCACGGTGCCGGTGTCGGCCAGCGTGTACCAGTCCATGGTGGCCTCCATGCAGCACCACGACGGCGTGTGCGTCGCGCCGCTCGTGCAGGTGCGCCCGCGCCGCCTCGCGCTCCGCCCCGACTAGGGGGCTGTGGGCCGCCCGGGACACGACCATGTCGTTTGACTCTATTGACACACTCGACCGCTATAGTTGACAATGTCGTTGTAAAATGTGTCCAATGTCTATCAAAATAGGAGGATGGTTTGAAGCGAAATGGAAGTTTGCATATCTCGACAATGTCCATTGAATAACCATCTGTATGTATCTATATATCCCACCCCGTATCTTACAGTCTCTCACTATAGATCAGAAGGTCTCTAAGTCGTGTTTCGGGTGTCGTGTTATTGATTAACGAGATACGTTACAAATACAAATAAATCCTAGTCCATGGTTAACTGTACCTTCTATATGTTGACCACCGCCAAGATCGAAATCGATTGAAAAAGATACACGTCTTTAAGATTGACCTAATTGAGCTAAGCTAAGTTTTTTTTAAAAACAATACCTTTTAACATCCACTCATCTAAATTATTCAATCAACGACAATTTTTATTAAAATTTTACGTATCCGATAAAAACCTGTCGAATAACACACTCTAATATTGGTTCAATTATACACCAATATTCAATTTAAATCTTACACTTGAATATAATTTTGTTATGTTTACCGCATTTAATATCAAATACTAATAAAAATGATAAAAAATATTAGTGAATTATAAATTACACTAGTCAAAACTTAGAAGTACATTATAGTAAGACATATTTTTATTTATCACAATGTTTACACTGATAGAAATCTACACGTTAAATAACGTTTTATTTACAAGTTGAGTTATATAATTAACTGTAAAAAAGAGGCTTTTAAATATGCCAAAAGTCCTCTACATAACCAGTATATATTTACAGTTTTACTATTTTTGCAAAAATCGCTAAGTATTATAATAAAAAGGTAATATAAGAATACTAGTTAAAATACATACGAAGTTTACTTTATTTATTTATATACAAAGAGATTTATTTATTTATAAATTATTATATTTGCCACAAGACACTATGCCATTAACACACATTGCCGTTAATTATACAAATCCGTGCCATTAAACATTTTAGTCGCTAATTGTAATTTATTTTTTATAATTGTGATATTTTTTGTAGAATAAAGTTATAAATAAATTTATGTTTGTGCTTAAATCTTCGTTATGAACGCCTAATAGTTTTAGCTTATTATGTTTTAATTGCTTGCATATTTGTCGAATTTTAAAACATTATATTATTATTTTTGTGCATATATTTCAATATGAGGATGTATCTACAAAATAACAATGTTCTAATTAAAGTAATGCGTATTAAATTAAAGGTTCAGTTCAAGTAGTATTGAATGATACTAATATATGTTTCTGCTATGAGTAGTTTAAATTATAACAATACATTTCCTATAATTTTACTGAAATGGGCAAGATCGAGACGACTTACTTTTTGAATTCGACAAATATGTAAAACCTTTTCAAATAATATGCTTGTTGTTTTTGTCAAATAACTTTATTTACTTTTGTTAAATACGTTATGTGAATTGGGTTCTCGAACTAAGGATCGTGTATGAGAATCCTTAAATAGAATTATTCGCTAGATAAAACTTTTCGCTGTGCAATTAATTGGTAACAAGTTGTGAAGTGTCTAAATAAGACGTTTTATGACTATGTATACGCAAGTCTACATATCTGGCGATGTAAATAAAAGGGACTTAATGCGCAATTTTAATTTTATGAAAACAACAAAAATGGTCATTTTTTTGAAAGCATTTTTTTTTTATGTGTGGATAGGTATTAGTACATTTCATAGATAATACAGAAGTTTCTGTCCTAAAATGATTATAGGGGTATAGTCTTTATCTTTGTTGTTTTCTAGTACGAAATCGTCACATTTTCTTCCATTATACGATAGACAAAGTTATTACGAGCAGTTTCAAGTATACAATTTAATTTTCCGAAAATTTAAGTTCGGTTCCTTTCGTTCTTACTGCACAATGTTAAAGCAATCGTAACATTTCTATGGTTCCGTATCTTCTCAGTTGAGATCATTTTCCGATCCGGTGGTAGTGTAAGAAAAAATACTGTAAATGACAATTTGTAAGTGCCCCCGTAGCCCTATACAAAATAAAGTTAAGTTAAATTAATTATTTGAGTTAAATAAAATATATCCTTATGATCAAAAAAATGTTTTGCGCAGACGGGTTATTTGTTTTACTATAAATCTTTATTTCATGGACGTGTTCGTGCCACGATAAACGAAGAAGGTCCTGGCTATTTAACTAACAAAGATAACAATTGATGATTTTGCAATATGTAGAACAACTAGGACTAGTCTATTTAATTAATTTAGTCTCAGATTCAATTAGCGAAATTGCACTAGACAAATTTGGAAATGGAAATCTACTACGGCCAACTGTGCAAATAGAAGATCGCTGAAACAATGAGGATTCGAATATTGTAGCGTCTATAGAATGTCGGGTGACAATGGATATTTCCTCGATAGTCCTCTCATAAAGTGTACATAGATCTGTAATGGCTTACCTAATAAAATTTAGGCAACATAATGACTTAATATGGTTGTATGGCTTATATTGTTTGTAGTTTTTGTAAAATAATCTAAAATAAGAACATGATCATATTTACAAGTGGTAGAACCAAAGTATTTCGACCGGGCAAGTACCACCGTCACATCTATTTCTAGCGTGAAGCAGTTCTTGCATTTCGGTCGAAAGGTGTGACTGGCAGCTTGTTCGGATTTTAGGCGATCATCTCAGTCCGCGGGAGTAACATCGCATATGTGATCGACTTTAGATAGAACCGTTGTTTTATATGAAGTTGCTTACAGATGTCCATAACCACTTATCATCAGGTTGACTGCATGCTCGTTTGCTACTTCATGCGTATAAAAAAAACAACTTTGTTTTTCGTAAATCCCTTAATTTTTATGCCTAAGACTATGTTTGTCCCAAAAGACTGCATTTTAATAAATAAGAATCTTAATATGAAGTATTTATACAAAACTTAATTCGAATTATTAATTCTATAGTATCATACCACAACTAGTAAGTTGTTTACTTCATTTCGTGCACGAGCGATTACGAGAAACCACGCGGATGTTCATTGACTGTTTTTTCCTCGGCAGCGAATGGTAAATTGCT
>DWNE01009644.1:0-10792 GCA_018249875.1 Cecropterus toxeus
CATTATTTCTAATCAAAATTTTACTATACTGTCTGTTTGATTGCTCTATATTAGACTAAGTTATATACGTTTATTAGACTAAGATAATATTTTTGTGGGCTAATAATTCTGAAATATTGCACATTCCTGCAAATCTCGTGGATCCGCGGGACTGATGGTCTCAAACTTCCGGATTTACACAATCATTTTTAAGTGCTGGATTGCATTTCCTAGTTGGAACATACAGACTAACAGACATAATTAAAAACCCTTCTGAGAACTATTTTTCTTTTGCAAGCATATGTGATGTACGGACACTTAATTGTGTTATATTTATTACATTTCATTTTCTATAGTATAATCATTATGATTTTATTTTCTACTGCCATTGCATTACTACTTCTTGCTGAGCACTTTTCTTAATTGCTCTATAAGTGTTATTGTGAATGTCGTATACCTACTTGAATTTAATAATTGTAAGGTAAATGTTTGCTAAAATGACAAGAAACCGTCACAACAGATAGGTATATAATACTTTGACAGACTTATTGGCAACAAAACATGTATTGTTGATAACAGATATTGTAATCTACTTTTGCATGTAAATCGGTACGCTCTATTTTAAAGTAATTTTGTAAGCGGTAGATTATAGACCTAAAATAATAAAGGTAATTGCCAGCTAACATTTTCTACATTTTTAGTATTTGTATGTTCGTAATCTCATTTTTTTTTCCTTTTTTTTTTTTAAAGTTGGGTTGTTGACCCATTATACCTAACAACACGCAGGCCTACAACATTAAAAAATCTCATTAAATAGACAATTGAACTTAGAAGAAAACAATTAATTTAGGACATATAAATGCAACAATTACAATATACCTAATTACCTACCATAAACCAATGTCTACAATAAATTTTAGAACAAACCATGAAAAAAAAGAAAATACAATATAATATATAAACAAAAAAACTACCGTATGTGTGTTGTGTAGATTATATAAATCAAATACGTAATCACTCATATTTTCTTCGTTTTCAAGTGTCATACGGTATTATCATCATTTTATCATCATCATACATCATCATACGATTATCTTAATCGCCTTGCACGGTTAACTTGCGTGTACGATGCATTTTTACTGTACATGCAAGCGTGACACGCTGATAAAAAGATGCTCTGTCAATTTCAATGACAAAAAGCTATCTGCTGTATCTCGAAAAATGCTACTTGAAAATGAGTCATAACTTTTAAATTAGATTATCTAGTAGTCTCTTATTTGGCTGAAATTCTTAAACTGTCATATGTAATGTATGAATCCATTTTAGATTAGTGTATCGATTCAATGTATGTATGTATAAGTTTTTTTCAATGATAGACAACCTGTTGTAATATCACAACTTTATTTATATATTATATATATTTACTTCTTTATTTATCTACAAACTTAATTCTTTGTATAACTTAATTGGTATTGTCTTTAAATACGACAAGTTCGCTTTCCCGCGTCGATTCGTAATATATATGTGATATTATATCAATATATTGTTGATAGATTTCGAATATTGCTTTATTAGATATGTATATTGTGTACTTTAGTGAACTGTATGTTCCTTTACTACAAATATACTATAAAGAAGTTCAGGAATGAACCAAATAAATCCAGTTGATTGTTATATTTATGTGCCTAAAATCATGTACTATCAAACATAACACTGTTATCACTATTTAAATAAATAAAATAACGAGTTCGAGTAAACAATATTTGCTTATATAAGCATTATTTTGATTAAAGGAGTACTATGTAGGTATATTCTAGATATCATTTATTAGTTATTAATATTCGTAATGATAATACGAATATTTAATATAGTTGGATACAAACTTGCCATAAGTTTTTGTACTCTTATCTTATCTTACGAGTGACCATGGGCAATGAAGAGCGCTTACCACCAGGTGGATTTAATGCTCACCTACTATTTAAAATAAAAAAAATGTAAAAATGTTATGTAAATTCTAGATATTGATAGAAACCTCAATCCATACACGTTCATATTATTACCAGTTAATCAGCTATGGACCAAACCATAGATATTAAAATATTTATTCGATCGTAACATAAATATTTAATTTATTTGTTTGGAAGGCCGAATGCTCGGAACTTTGGATGAGAACATTTGCCCTAAAGACTGTCTGACCTACATTACATTATCTTAGTCCACAGAAGTGGAAACGCATCAGTTATCGATTACAGGAACAACCCCTCTATATAAAGTTGGTTACAGATGAATAGGAGCGGCATGCGAGCAGTGATAGCCTAATGGTTGAAACTCGGCCTCTCAATCGAGGGTCCGCGGTTAGACGCGCACAACATTTTTTCTTTTTAAAAGTATGCTTTACGGTGAAAGAAAACATGCCGAGGAAAGTACCCGAGAGATCTAAAAAAAAGTTCTCAGAGGTGTGTGAAGTCTACCAATTCGCACTTGGCCAGCGCGGTGGATGACAACCTAAAAAACTCTCATTTTGAGGCACGACCCATGCCCAGCAATGGGACAATGATGGGTTGACGAGTTTATGAACAGCAGTGACCAGTTACCATGGGGTAGACACTATGCCCGTGCTTCAGTGTTATAACACCTCGAGGCCCGCAGACTTTACGTCATGCGGCGACGCCACGCCGCGGCATAGGACGACTTTCAACGTCAAATGTGTAATAAAAGTCCTGGACCAAAGGTTGACGATGTAATATCATTCATCCATCCATCGGCCATTCGAGGTCCACTGCTCGACGTAGGCCTCCTAGCCGCGCCTTTCCAGCCGGTCATGTGCTGAAGTGACAATGAGCCGGCCACATCCCTCGAAGGACCGATAACTGACGGGGAGGAAAGATCCTCGAGTGGCGATCACGTTTAAGCAAAGCAGCAAAGGTCGTCTCCCGACCAGGTGTACCTATGACCCGAAGAAGAGAGCGGAGAACCGTTGGATTCAGATTTTGTTTGCTATAAGCATAGTACACGCTTGTAGCAAGAAATAAAGACATGTGCCAGATTGATTAAATCCCTTGTTAAATGTAAACATATCTTGATTAATATCAACTATCGTATGAAATTTCAGACTCCCTTAAATACATAACAAATAGTTTCTGAGAAATTGTTGTTTCATATTTACACTAGTTTGTTGAAATATGAAACCGATATTGTGCTAGCTGATTATTTCTCTTTGCTACGTGTTTAAAATTTTACTACTTAAATGTGTATTTTGGCACGTAAGCCAGCATGTTTGTTTGTTTTTACTACTTATTATGACTACTATTTTTTTCGCTTACTGAATTAATTAAATGTCTTAAATGAGGGACTAAATCGTTATAGAGAATTTGACGAATAATATAATCGATAACACTAAGGTCATAAGTAGCAAAAAAACTCGTAGTAATGTTTGACAAACAAAATAATAAAAGATATATATATTTTTTTGTTTTATCTTAACCAGTTTATGTAATCATTTTTGCGACAATATACTACGAGTTTTATTTTGCATCGCAAACACTAAAAATGTATCCAATTATCTATCTATAAATCGTATACTGACAATGAAATAATAATGATCTTTATTTGCTAAAATAATACAGACGAATTGAGTAAATCCTCCTTTTTATAAGTCGGTTTATAAGGTACAATATGCTGTCACATTAATACATTAAATGTCCTCCCTTCACCTATAAGGGGAAAGGGCTTAAAATCATTTTTTTTGGAATTTGACTTAAATACATCAAACTTAACGTATTCTATCTTCACATAACGTAAAAAGTGACTATTTGATCTTAGAAAATGATCATAAAGCCCTTATAATAACCAACCGCATCACCCAAAATGGAAACACTATATTCGTTTCCATTTTGGGTAAAGCGTGCGATATTGGTTTTCAATCATTTTTTTTAAATTAAAAACGTAGTATTTTATGTACCTACATACACGATAAAATATAATAATTATATATTTATAAAATGCAGTATATAGAATACACCTTATCACTCATTATAAGCCTAACATCGTAAAGAGCACGTAATCCATTTTAATCAAACAAAGACCAAGCGATCCAGCTAAACGGATCATTGCATTTGAATGCATTCATTTTTATTGGATTAAATAGATAATATTATGAAGTAAATAAATTCTGATATTATATTTTTATATAAAACTTTTAAGAGGGAGTCTTTTTTTTTTGACTTTTAAAACTGTAAGAGGGAGTCTCATAATATGTAAGTTTGCCGGCATCTACTATTCACATATTTCACTGAAACAAGATTAACTTTACTCTAGAAATAATTGTTGTGGCTGTACCCTCGTGAACCATACTCTTCCTACCACAATTCAAATATATATTGTGTATCATTTATAATGTATATTTGTGAGGGTTAAGTGATACTCTAATTTCACTTATAGGTAATAATTAACTTGGTATGAACTATTCATAAAAACTGTCTTTGAAATTTGATTTGAAAAAATTGCTTATTTTACAATTTACGCGTCTAAACAATTAACGATTCTTCACACGTTTTAACGATTACCTTGTCTTTGTGGTAAACTATACTTATATATGAATAAATCTTATTGATGGAAATAAATAATATAAAAGGAATGAAAATAAATAATATAAAAATAGGTGTTAATGTTCTAAGAATGTTGATGAAGGTGCAAAATTCTATGTATACAACATCAAATAGACGTGGAAAGAATGACTAACTTTTTAGCTCGCATTTTTTTTTATAAAAGCACTCGAATAGATTAAGAAATTATTTTTAACCTAAATGTTTTTCTCATTACTAATAAGCCTTTTTTTACTTCACAGGTGATTCACGTCACTGGCCACATGCTGATGCAATCGGAGACTCAGAAAGATCAAGAACGTAACAACAACGATCCAGAAGATGACAAGAAGGAGGGAGATTCCAAGAAGGCGAACAAGACGGGATCGCTCGTAGCGGTGGGGAGACCGATCCAACATCCATCCAATATCGAGATCCCGCTTGATAGCAAGACCTTCCTAACCAAGCACAGCCTGGATATGAAGTTCACGTACACTGATGAGGGGTTTGTGTTTTTTCCTTTAATAATACAAAAAAGAAATATGCCGAGTAATATAAATTATTATGAAGGCGATCAAATGGTAAAACTATTAATATTTTTAGGTCATTTTGTAGGTACATTTATTTCAACCTTATATCGATATAACGGGTAGTGGTTGCATCGAGACAGTAGTAGATACATTTACATCATACGTCCTTTGAGAAAAAAAAACATTTTGTGTCCACTTTGTCCTTTTTCTGCCTTACATGGATTTTCGAGACAATTGTATAAGTCTTAAATCTTTAGGCATCGCCACTACATATTTTTCTGCTAAATTACGGTTGAGTTTGATGGTTGATGAGAGGAGGATGAAATGAGCGGTAGATGATAGATATAATTGGGATTTTGTTTGATAGCTTGTTGGACAGATTGACATTCTACTACAAAATTAAGTGAAGAGTTTAGTTCATACGTTAATTGACTTCTTATGCCTGATAAATGTGCTTAGTAATATGAAACCGTAGCGAAAGTACATAGATGCAATTTGCAGATCAAACCGAAATAGTTTTGACCCCGTTTCGAAGTTATTCTCTAATTACCGCCGCTAACGCCACCTGCAAACACTTATTGGAAACAATAATATTAAACAGAGTCGAACACAAGGAGAACATGTTACGGGCATATTCAGAAAGATGGCGCTCAACACCCATTGTTCGTTGATATTACCTGACGGAATTTAGGCAAGTGTCCGCTCGTAGCGCGTTAACCTCACTGACGTACAACATAACGCGGCCGCGTTATATCAACAAAATATCACCTTCAAATGTATTTTGTAGGTTAAACATGATGTGATGTGATTTCGCGGTTTAGTTACTTGTTAGTTCTCTGTTGTACGCGATAAACTTACGGCCGAATGCAGTATCAATAGTTCGAAATTGGAAATGTTTTGTGATTTATGTTCAGTGGAGTGTTGTTTTTATTGTGTTTTGGTTTGAGTGTTCCTAGTTTTTCGGATGGCGCCCTTTTCGAATTTGTTTGGAGTTGGTCGCATCGTTGAGTTAGGAGAGGTACTTGTTTCTTTTATTTCGTTGCCTGGAAAGTATCTTGTTTATGCATGAAAACATGGTTGTTGGTGAGCGATGCAGAATGACTTATAGGTCATTCAAGGTTAAGTATCCAGGTACCGGTATTTGTACATAACCTAAACATGGTGCCTAGGTCACATAGAAATGACCTTTGCGATCTAATTGGACTAAACATTTTTGTTTCTTCAAAAATTGTTGGTCACGACTTCTGAATATTTACGAATGTTCATATTGTTTGATTTTTAGCTGTATTCTGGTTATTTCGTTATATATTTTTTATAAAACTAAATTTATATACATTCATTTCTGTGTGCAAATGTATGATAACTCAAAATGGTTATTGCTTCTATTAATTTCTATACATCTTTTTTACTTTATTTTAAGAGGTCTAGTAGAAAATAAATAATAATTTCAAGTATAAACAGTGTTAATAACATCAAAATGCCGTATCACATTTATCTCTTGAGAACTCTTTAAACCTGTTAGAATCTTTTTGCAGTAATTGTTATGAAAGTAATAATTGATTTTAAATTAAGGCGAATCATTATCCACTAGAAATTAAGCATTTAAAAAATAATCAAAATGTCATGAAGAATAATGTTAAAATGCATATTTCTATATATTATTTTTTTTTGTTCCAGTTTGTTGAACACTCTGGGATTCGAACCAAATGAGTTGGTGGACCGCTCGCTATACGAGTACCACCATGCCGCCGACAGCGCTGCTTTGGCCCAACAATTCAAGTCGCGTAAGTAATGCCGTCATTAGCTTTATTATTTGTCCAAAAAATTCCCAATTCTTATTAAAATCGAATTAAATACAGCCTTAAAAATATCAACATTTGACCTTGTACAAAATTCTACTTTATTTTTTGACCAATTAAATGGCCGACGTGTGCAAACAGCAATGAAGTATATAGCGCCCTCTAGTGTACGTGATCCACAATACAAACTAGAGCGCCCTCTCTAACATAATAGTTACAGTTACGCTGCATAGATGGCGTTAGAAGCTTGAACTTCAGAGATGATCTTGAAACTCGTGTATACAAAATAATACGCGGTATCTATTGTTCATTTTGGCAAAGACTTGCTTTTGTATTCGAACTTTACCTTGAAACAACGAAAGCCATACTTCAGATGATTGGATAATGGTATTGCATAACAGCGTAGGGTATATCCAAGCGTTAAAATTGTGTTTTGTTTTGTTTTGCGAACGTTTTAAAGCAAGTAAAACTTCTTTGATAAATCATACTTAAATAAGGTAAACAATAATTTGAACTTAAGACTAGTAGAGGTAATATCGAAGCTGAATGAAGATCATGTAACCAATTTAAAAATTTAGCTAAACCAACCTTCAATATTAATATACGACTACTGAAAATCTATTAATACTACAATTAAACGTTCTCGAAAGAAATTAATTGATCTTTTAAACGATAAAATTAAATGTAAGTACATTTAGTGACATTTAAGTTAGAAAAATATTGTAAATATTATATAATATAAACACTACGTACGAAAAGCTAACGTAATTTTAACTGTAATAAACAATTTTACGGTAAAAAATAATTAAATAGGTACTTATTACCTATTACGTCGGCGTTTTGAGGTAAATTTTTCCGTAATGAACATTTCCTATTTAACATATCATGTAAATTACTTTACACCCCCGGTGTGAAACGCGAAGGTGGTTTCTTGAAAATAAAAGTAATTCAAAGTTGAAATTGCTCAGAAGCGCACACAGAACAAAGAAAATTTACAGAAAGTCAATGAGTAAATCATTTACTTACTACGTAAATTTTCTTCGACTGTGTCAGTGTTGTGCTAAAAGTTTTGCGAGGCATAATAAAAGCGACAATAGAAGTTCGGTAACTTGAGCCATTTAGATGCGGGTGTTAGAACTTAAGCAGTAACGGATATCAGACGAATCTTACTAGTGGTTTTAATATCGCCAATTCGTAACTGGCATGGTAGTAGCATATGCAAATCATTTATTTTCGACCTTCTGTTTTCTACCATCATTAAAAATGCGATGTATTGATTATGTTACGAAATAAGTTTTCCCGCAGGCTTATTAGCTTAACGGTGCGCTTAAAAAAATTTTTTTTTTTCATAAAATTCTACCGGATATTATAACCGATTACCGACTATCAAACCAGGCAAGGGTCTTCTATCAGAATGAGAAAATCTATTAGAAATATGTATCATAGTTCTTAATGGTACTTTTTTTTAAATATTTTTATCGCCTGTACTGAATTTTCAGATTTTAATAAAGAGGACAATTCTTTAAATAGTCATTATATGTAAAACGCACATATTGAATGTGGTAAAGCAAATAGATAAACAGATTTAACATTAATTTAGTACATGGTAAATGGCAATTTATGTTTTTACAGTAGTGTAAGAAACATTGGTATGAGGAATATTGTTTAATGATATTATTGTTATTTAAAATATTTACCTGTTGTGGTTTGACGCTTATATTAGTAGGTTTTACCCTTAGCGTCTGGACAAAAGTGGTGACGTAGTTTGAGGAAGGCCAAGATACTGTAAGCATCAACTTATTGTACGAGAGATATATTAATTCATTTTTTTATAATATTATATTTTTGGTTTAGGAAGCCAAAGTTAGGAAGTGTTAGGAATGGCACTGGAGAAACATTGTACGAGTACCAATATGTATTCCGTATATATAATAAACATGAGATTTTCCCATCGTATATATTTGAAAAAGAATTCTTAGAGAATTGAGAATAAGAAATCTTTTAGAGTAATTGTGTACTTGAAATCTCATTAAATGAAAACTACTGAATGCCATTGATACCTATATCCGCTCGAAACGTTACTGTCCTTCTCACGCGGTTGCGTAAAAATATAATCAACTTAATACATCGACTTATATGCAATCGGCATGACGTAAGCAATGGGAATGCGGGTTCGCTTCCAGGATTATCAGAATAAGTCGATTCGTCGCTTATAAACACAGATACGAGGCGGTCCGCATTGGCAAGATAAGGCCCGTACAGTTTTTCCTTCAATTATCTCGCTCCAGAGGGGATCCGTTCTGCGTAATCAGCTTTTTTTGCTAGTTTTTGATATCTTATCGGAACACGAAAAACACGATGTCATCCGCCCCCGAAGAGTGTATGTTGAGAGACTGCAGTTTTGTACAAATATTATGAATTAAGAACTTTATGATTGATTCTCCATTCGAGACTGTATTTATTTATATCAGATTACTTGCACGTAATGCATTTAGCATTGAAGTATGATTACCCAATATTAACTGTTTAAATCAATAATAATACTCATTTACTTACAAATATATTTTCTTATTCTACATTAAAGTACATAAAATCTCTTTCGAAATGTATGCAAAGTCATGTGTCTGTATAATTTTACCACTCCATATTCAAGAGCTTTCTACGTCAAAATGTTAAAAGAGAGCGAAAATAAAACTGGCTTCCCGAAATGAATAGAGTTCGAGCTGAAAAACATGTACACACCTCTTTCACAAACCTTCTGAAATGTTTTGACTCCCAAGTACTTGCAACTTGGTGTATTTTTTTTAATATCTAGCCAACCAAGATTCACTATAAAGACATGTTCGTTCTGTGATGAAGTAGTTTTAACTTAATGAGCTTAGATTATGTGTGACGAATATGTACCTAATTATTAATTTTAATTTCATGCTGGGACAAATAATATATGAATATTGAAGTGAAATATTGCTCGACCTACGCCATATCGGTGAACGTAACAAAACTAAATTCGTTTAGGTTCTTTTATTTCTTGTGGAAATCGCTATTTTTAAAGCGAGTTAAGTAAACTTGGAAGGTAAAAATTGTCTAAATACAAAAGTTAACAACTTACACTTAAAAAATTATCATTCCTTGAGTCCTTTGAAATTACTTTTCAGGACCTAATTCTTAAAAAGGCGAAAATGCGTAGTTGCTCTTTTGTACTTTGGCAACGGCCTTGGTTGCTTTACTTAAGGGACTAGATGTACCGTACCTGACTAAAATGTGTGAACTGCTCTACCAAAAATACCATAGTGGCGCACCATATACGTATCATTTCTTTTTTTACCAGACAGGGTTGTTTTATTATTCGGACCACATGGCTGCTTATACCGGTTATGTCCGCTATAAAACGGATTCATGTCATACAAACGGTGTTTAGCTACCAGTTAATACTTTATATTATTATGAATGTATTATACCCTTAATTTGTGTGCAAGTAGAATTGACACTTCGATTATCATGTTTCGCGTGCTTTTAAAAAGTTGGCAAAGCGTATTATTGTGATTAAAGTGTGATAAATCGTGCGCGGAGAATGCAGATTCAGTAATTTAAAACGAAAATGAAAATAGTTTGATTTTAGAGGACAGTAGAGGAGACTATAAATTGTATTATTTCTGAATTAGAGACAAAGGCACGTTGGGTCTAGTGCAAAATATACGAAAAAATTTGTTAGGAAAACTGTCATCAAAATTGCAGTTGCTTAGTACAAAATAACGATGCGATTTTCCGAATTATTGTTTTAACGACAACTTGAGCAAATATGTCAAAATATATTTAAAAGTTAATTTTCTTTTTAAAAGCTTTTATTTAACTTGCAATGTTTGTATGTATGTTTGGGTCAAATCTTGCAAGCTGAATTTAA
>DWNE01009645.1:0-10792 GCA_018249875.1 Cecropterus toxeus
GAGTGTTTAATGTAAAGTTTTTGGATATTTCTCGTTTTATTTTTAAAAAGTTATTATTGTCATATTACTCATTAGGTCAAGTACTTTTGATATCAGTTAAAAGTTTTTTGATATCTGTAATAGTTACGAAATAATCGCCTGCGCACACTTAACGATTACACCCGGTATATGTATTTTGAATAGTCTATTTATACGCACCGAAACGATTCTAATATGGCACGATGCCTCGTATTATGAGCCGGTAATTGCATCGTTCCACCGAAACGCGAGAATTGCTTCACGATAGAAATAGGTATGGCGGTGGTACTTCTCTCGATTTACACTGGTGCTACCACCTGGTGATATTTATTTTCTTAATTTCTTATGGCACTAACCTTCTGTTTGTAAACACAACATTATTCCCTTGTCGTTTGACTGTCCAGGCAACATATCCACATCTATTAAATGCCACTGTATTAGTTTGAGTGTGGTGAGGATTCAGTAATAGAATTTAAAATCGCTTCCATTTGTCACTTAAGTCAGCCACACACGCGATAACACAACGCGTAACAGCGGAAGGCTCGGCGAATGTCCCTTTGTGGGTGTTCTGTTACAATGGTCCATCATTGCGGACCGTGGAATAAGGAATCGCATGGAAATAGACTGTCTACAGGCAATAGGCACAAATTGTTAGGACACGATACATTGAAAGTATGCTTACTACTAAGTAAATGTTGTAAAAAAAAACTATTTGGCTGATAGTGTGACTTTAGAAGAATATATTTATTAAATCAGTACGAATCATACAGCATCAGAAGTAGGGAAGAAAGAAGAATGTATGACTTCGCAAGGTGGTAGAAGGAGTATGGATAATATAAGATTAAGGTAGCAAATGAACAGGCCAGATGAGTGGTCACTGCCCGCCATGCACCTCTGTAACTAATTTCATATATAAAATCACAGATGCTATTTCAGAGGGCTTAGATGGTCGCCTCATATGAATGTGAGTGTTTTTTTGAAACTAGAAACTAGAAACGCAATAATTACTTTACGTTAGAAATTAATAATTATTGCAGTAGTATCTCTCTGGTCGAATCATGCGCATTCTAGTTTTCTTAATACACGACGTGGAACTTTCTCCTGAACGAAAAGAGCTCTTCTTTAAAGCCGGTGCTTTTCCTCTGGTGTGGTAATTACCAGGTGGTACAATCAGTGTAGTTAAACCGGGGAGGTACCACCGCCGCACCTATTTCTAGCGTGAAGCAGTTCTTGCGTTTCTTTTCTCACTTATATATGAGGCGACCATCTTAGTCTTCAGGAGTAGCAACGCATCTGTGATCGACTTCAGATAGAATCTATGTTCTATATGAAGTTGCTTACAGATGGGCGGTAGTTAACATTTCCCATCATCTGCTTTGTCGTTAGATTTAAGTACAAAAATAGATTAAATTGGTCAGTCAAATCATTGGGTGGAGCGGTGACAGGGTTGATGCGACGGAATGGCCTATTGAACGGTTATTTCATGAGCGAGTGCATACAACGCTAACTAACCGTGTTTGAAGGGTTACTCTGTGATCACGATCAAACTCCTTTTTAGCTTTTTGTTGATCATTCGACCGATGGAAGGGTTGTTTAGAATTGCAATGTCGATTATGCGAAACTTAAATTGCTTTGTCATTTTAGGGTTTGTATCGATTTTGAGTACTAGTTTGTAAGTGGGTAGACTTTAAGAAGCAGACGTAACTGGGTAGTTACTAATTGTAAGTGGGTAGACTTTTTTGTTTCTAAGTTTACGGTTTTACATGAGTTACCTATATGTTTTAGACTAGAAAGAAAGAAAGAAAAAATAGTTCAGGCTAATTGGTATTATCGCGGAATTGATACTTTTTAATATAGTGCAGGTATTCACGATATCTGTATATCACGCTGTTTTTGTTTTTTTTTTCTGCATATATTTCGACTCAGTTATATAGACCGTGTTCACGGCAAAACTCACTTAGACTTGACTTGATTTTTGATTTGTGTCATATTCGAATTATTTGACGAAGGAAAAGTGATTTGCATAATTCAATCTCAGTTTGCGTCAAAAGTTATATTTTTGGTTTGTTTTTCGCGGAAATTTAAATAGTTATTCGACCGTCACTATAATTATTGTTTATAGTGACGGTCGAATAAGTATTTAAATTTCCGCGAAAAACATTGATGAAATTGACTAAATTTTACATTTCTAATTGTTTCACAAGCTTATTTAGGTATGTTTGTCTTGACACGAACGGGATGAAGGCCACTGCTGTTTATTGACTACTTAAACAATGCCAGATTATATAAGAATCCTCTTGAGGTCAGTAATATGCTTTTCTACCCCTGAAGACTATGTTGAAACGTCTAACATTTTTTAAACTAGATCCCAGCAGTGTTACACTGTTATAAGCTACAAATAGGCCTGTTCGAAGTCAAACCACAAAGAATTCTAGTATCCTTAAAATGGAATCCTCGAAATGGAAATTCAGTACCTACTATTCTCGCAATTTACACGACACTACAGACACTCAACTTTCAAACAAAGAGCTATTGCGGATTTCATTTGTAATTCCACAGCCGAAAGAATGAAGAGTTCAAGTTTAAGGCGGAGCGCAAACGCTATCTGATCCGGTTACTGAGTCCGGTTTTTCACGGAATCCCGATGCCAAATTTGGTATTTCTACGTGCCCTGGTCAGTGACGTGATGTTGTATATCACGTTTTGTACGTCAGATTTTTGCTTATGCAGCTTTTCCCCGGATTTAAAATAAACAAGAATCTAAATACTAAATGGATTACATGACTATAGACAATGTAGAAAATGTTAATTAATGTTGGAAAATAGACATACACTGCATTTTATCTGTGTGAAATGTACGGACTCCTCTTTTTGAAATTACTCTCTTTCTCTTTGTATGTTACAGTAGAGCGACATTCCATAAATTCCAATTCCATCTCTAAATAAAACTAGTAAATTACAAATTCTTATTAAACTTATTATTCTATCTGCAATATACGGTGTTTATATTTTCATGTCATTTTGTGTCTCGATATATTGTGAGGGTGTAGCAATACTGGCATCCGGTTACGATTCAGCCCGTTCGATGTTCGCAAGCAGCCTTTGTCAACGAAATAATAAAACTCGTCGCGACAGCTTCCGAATACAATATGCCGTTTCGTCTCTACCTTCAGCTACTGTGTCGCAACATAGTATTTTGTGCGCGCATTTAAATGCACAGAATTTTCGCCCTTCTATAAACAAGACTTAAGGTTTTTTCGCATGAGTATATTTGGTGCAACAGACAATGCGCCATCCGTCACAGAAGCTTACGAGCGACGGTATCACTATTGGAAATGATTTGTGAACATGGCAGTAAGTTTCGTCAACGCATCCGTTTATTATCCGTGCGAATGGGTACAGATAAAAAATGACTAGTTTGTCTATGGTTTAAAACTTTATAAGTTTTGTTTACGCTAGCAACAGTGTTAAGTGTGAAAGGCAAGAAGCCAGGGCCGTAAAAAAACATTAATAAAAAAGTGTTAATGCTGCTGTGTTCTAGAGGGAATGGAGACGTACCTACTTATCCGAGGTATCCCGATGGTAGCTACTCAAAACCCATCTGTAAGTAACCTCAGGTAACACTATTAACCTATGTGGGGTTTATTATAGATGGGTGGCCTTTTATCATGCTCGTTGACTATTTTAATAATTTAAAAAATCATAACTGTAATTTAGTTTCATTCCTTGTTATTTAGTCTTAACTGTTTAATTGTATTTACAATATTTTTGGCTTAAATTAATTTAAAATTGAAGTTCTTGTAAAATATTATTAATTTGTTATTACCTGCGTGGTGGAGGGATCAGCGTACCGGTACGATACGCAGAGGGTCCCTTATTCGATCCCCGGCCAGACATACATCTGAATGATAAATTTTGATTTCTATTATGCGTCTAGGTGTTCGTATATTTGTCTTTATGGGTTCATGGCTCCCACGATACAGGAAATATCCTAGCTGTGTGAGTGTAGATAGCGTTTTTATTATTATTGATAATACAATAGGCACTAATTAGCTGTACACAAGAAGTGTTACATGCCTTGAGACATTTCCCTACAACCATTTTAGCCATCTGTCACATATGATTTATGGAAGCGAGACGTTAGAAAATATTTTCAATTAAATTTCAGTCTATAAAATGTTTTTACATAAAATAAAAACCGACCAATTGCGAATCGAACACGCACGAAGGGTTCCGTATCTTTAAAGATTACGTTTGTTTTATGGGGGCCCTCTGAATTTATTTTTTGTTTAATTACTTATTTTTACAGTGGATATATATATTTAATATTTTAAACGTCTACATGTTGCCCTTATTAATTTCGACTAAAAAAAATCACGTTCATTGTGTAGCTCCCTTATATATTTAAGGGAGCTACACAATGAACGTGATTTTTTTTTCTGTTTTTAGTATTTGCTGTTATAGTGGCAACAAAAATACACCACGGTTAATAAGATACAGCATTTTGACAGACATACGTAAATAGGTACATCCGTACTGAAGGGGTAATAGTGTCCCACTTTTACCCCTTCAGTACGGAACCCTAAAAAATAAAAAAAATAACTGTCTGTATATCGCATATAGAGGACTATCGCGAGACTATCGCGTGTATCGAGGACTGAGAATCACTAATAATATAAATTACTATAGGTTTGAGACGACTTTTACTGTTTGTTCATCTGTGTTTGAACTCGCATTAAACCATAAACCCGACTACTGTAATTATATCGAAAAACTGAATGAAGTATTTTTAAAGTCCGCATGTTAATTTAAAATTTAGTTTTTGTTTCATTCAAATTCGTAGACTCTATCATAAATCATTATAATTTTAAGATGTATTAATTAATTTTAGTTGCTTAATTTAATTAATAGTTTAATAGTTATTGTGCTTTCAATAAGTTGCAGATATCGATTGTTTTCATGCCAATATAGGGAAAAAATATATTATTTAGTAATCTACATTATGTTGTCTGAGATTTTTTGTGCATAATATCATGTTTTTTAATCTACAATTTTAAGCAATCCGATGTCTATCACTCAATCATTGTTTAAAGTTTATTTTACGGTACTTAAGAAGAAGGCTTGCTTTAAGTACCTATATTCAAAAACTGTATCATAAAGTTTCACAAAGTGTCGTCTAAATATGATGTATATTGAACGATTATTTATTCATAATTGTAACTCGCTTACAGTAAAACGCTAACCTAATGATTTAGAGCACTTCGTTTGAATAAACGATTAACTTATAAATCGAGGACATTTATTTGATGTACGGCTAATGTCTTCTGAAGTGCATGTGTAAGGTAAAACTGTTTATTAGTTAAACAGCCATGTAAATTAGAATGGCTTGTTCTTGTTCATCATCTTTATGATTAACGGCTTTATTGAGTTATTGGTTATTAAGGGCCTTAGTTTTATTGAGGAGGAAGCCGAACAGTGGCAGGCGGAAAAAAGGTGGACAAGTTTTCGATTTTTTTATCATTCTACGCTAGGGGGGAAGATAGTTTGGAATGTACAGGCTCCGAAATTGGTTGTCAAAAATACAAAACTTTTTTCTCTTTTTGACGTTTTATGGTATTTTAAGGTGATGCGCTGGGGGTGTTGGCTCTGAATTAAATACATTTAGTCTTAGGTCTTTAAAGATTTATTTTGCTCATGGCCGATTTCTGAAATTTTATTGTACGTTACGAAATAACAAGGAAATTTGTCGACAAAATGAAGTCATGTTGTTAAAAGATTTTTTCTCGTCTCCACCATCAAACCTTCTCACAGTAGCTAAAGTAGGTATGTAGGTGGATAATGGGTTCATAATAAAACCGTAACAAAGTACACCTTAACGTAAATATTTAATGAATCGTACCTACCCAAGTGTAGCAGATTGTGCTCCGAACAAAAAGGCCCATTTTAAATGGGGCACGTAATCCGAACCTCCTGATATTCGTATCGCGGCGAAGCCTTGCACCCTTACCGCCCCCCCCCTCCCCGTGGGGGCGATCGATAGGGGGAGCTTTCAGCTATCTTTGTTTGGATGATATAAAATCTTCAGTGGGTGTGGCTACCATAGACTAAGTATGAAGTAGACACACCTTTTCTAAGTCTATAAAATAATAAAAATAACAAGTTTTACACATAGCCCCACACAAAACCTTTTTCACAAGTCGCGGGTGCAATGGACGAATACAATAATAAATATATAGCACACAAAAATCTAAATTAATCATTCATATTTCCGAATGGGCAGAAGTCGAACCAGGAACCCACTGCGCGTCAGATCTTTCCTGTGACCACTCCACGAGGATCCTTATGTATGTAATGGTGCATCAAAAGAGAGATAATAAGTACGCCGCGCATGGTTTCCACTGCATATTCTTATCGTTAATCGATCTGCGCTGCAAGGACATCCATCCATCCCTCAGCCTTCTGAGGTAGACTGCAGGGCATAAGCTTACACTGATGAGTTTTTGCCAATAGTCAACTCGCATGTCACACGTGTTGATGTGCATTAAATATTGATAAGACACAGGAAGAGATTGCTGCTCATTTCTTGTATATTGACTTATACTCGCCTACGACACCCATGAGAATGCAGACCACTCCCTTTTTTGTTTCCTTTCAGGGTCAAGTCAAGGATACTTCGAGGCACACCTAGCGAAGATCTAGAGTATTAATAAAGTCTAGAGTATTGTACATATTTTTTGTTGTATATTAGTATTGTATATATGTTTATTGTATATTGTTTATTGTATATATGTTTATTGTATTGTATATTAGTATTGTATATATGTAGGAGTATTGTACATATGTTTTGTTGACATATTTGTTTTGGAATAGCCTAGGCTATTCCAAAAACATACAACATGCCACTTCTACAAGCTACGTAGTCTCTGGCAGTTACAGCAGTACGTCATCTCGAGATTGCCAGCTTTGTGTTCCATTACTATGATTTATGTTCGTAGGTACTACGCTATTGTCGGTGGTTCTATTCGGTGGTGGGTCATTTGTCTGTAGTGTATATAGTTACAACTACTCACTGTAAGTAGGTGCCTAAGGTAATAGATTTTCTTTATACATTTCTAGGTACTGAGGACTTGATATAAAATGATTTGTTATTAAGATAAATAATTGTTTCAGAGTAAATAGTTTTTCTTTTGGAAATACTTCTTTTAATAAAGTTGAAGATAAGCAAACGAGCATGCAGTCCAGGACATCTGTCATCCACCCAAGAACCACCCACAGATGCTTTGCTACCCCTGAGGACTACGTACCTACTCGTAAACGTAAAACATACATCACGTTGTAAATTTTTTCAGTCCCTCTATTTCTTTCGAAATAAATATACATGTTAGGTAGGTATATCTAGGTAGGTAGGTATATCTTGCTTCAAAAATGACTAAACCTAAATATTATAAGGAAATTAACGTAACATATTTTCATGTTTTGACGTTTTAATATTGTTATATGTTAATCAATATTCTTAAAAGAAAAAAAAACAAAAATTAAAGTTCGGCATGGTTACACATTACTTTCAATTTTAAAAATAAATTAGTTTCAATTTTCAATAAATCATAATTTTTTCTTCTTCCTTTCTTATCTCTTCTAATAGTTTACTTATACTTGGTTCAATTGTATATTTTGATTTGATAAAAGTGCCCCTGTAGGACCTTTAATAAATAATTATTAAAATTTCCTCTGAATGTTAAATAGGTACATGTTTTTTCTATGCCATGCCAACATGTGTATTTTGTTTAGTCCAAGAATCTATCCTCACCTTTTAAATCACGATATTTAAATATCTCTAAGAACTCCATATTACCTACCTTTAAAGGATTAATAATTGAGCAGTCCTTAAGTATAGGTAATCGGCTTAACGACTTGCAAAAATCACGCATTTAAAGTTTAGATAACTTTTAGTTTGAACTTTGACTAATATTTAATCCAAAGCTTAGAATTTAATATTAGTTACCTTAAATAACGTGGGTGGTACGAGACAGACAATGAATGAACTTTATATTTTACATAAGCCTACGGAGGCACTTACATATTGTCAGTGACAATAGTTTTTCTTAATCGGAACCGGGATCGGAACCTTAACTGAGAGGACGGAAATGATATCATGAAAAATTAAATATAGTATTTAGGCACATTTTATGCAATTATACCCCTTCCTTCTAAAAAATAAAATAGTATACGTCCGTATACTTAAGATATTTTCTTTTTTGGAAATTTTGGAGTTACTATAAAAATAGAATATAGAGTCGGTCACGATAACTTCGCGGACTCTACGTTATGTTACAATATTGCTCTACAATTCTGATTTCCGTTTGTCAAACGTTTGTGCTTAAAATACATACGTAACACTAGTTATAAAGTGATAATAGACGTATCGAACGTACTGTCCGTCTGATGGTAAGTGCTCACTGCCACCCATGAACATCTGTGTCGACGGCAGATACGCAATCAGGTGGTAGTAACAGCGTAGTTCGACCGGGGAGGTGCCACCGCCGCATCTATTTATTCCGTGAAGCAGTTCTTGCGTTTCGGTGGAAGGGTGTGGTTGCCGGCTGATGTGTTTGAGGCGAACATCCTAGTCCTCGGGAGTAGGCGTGCATCTGTGATCGACTTCAGATAGAACACTTGTTCTGCATGAATTTGCTTGCAGGTGTTCATGGGCGGCAGTGACCACTTACCGTCAGTTGGGCTGCATGCTCGTTTGCTACTTCAGTCTGATAAAAAAAGATATATTTAGTCTCACAGAGGTTGACCATTAAGGCGTTGTTACTCCTTGAGGACTAAGGTGGAGTGCCTCGGATAAGTATGTTCCCCTTACGTCAAATTAGAACATAGCAACGCTCTGCACTGGTGTTGTTCGACTGAAATCGATGTAGGTTGTGCGTCCGTAGTTCGAACCACAATGATTACTACAACTTTTAATTCAATCAAAAATTTTAAAACTATGTACCTTACAATGCGTGTATTTTTTTATTTATCGTTTGATAAATATTTTTAGGGTTTCGTACCCAAAAAGTAAAATCAGGACTCTATTACTCCGCTGTCCGTCTGTCTGTCATGTGTAGATATGTCATACCCTGATACTAGACAGTTTAAGTTTTCACTGATGGTCTATTTGTATTTATTTGTTTTTTGTATGTTTAGGACAAAAAATACTAAAACAGAATAAAAAAAAATTGTCCTGTACTACAAATATGTTTTTTTTTGTTGTTTTTTTACAGATGGTATGGAGCCCGTCGTGCACGAATCTGACTTGCGCTTGGCCGGTGTTTTGTATTTTTTGTATTTGTATTATATGTAATACAATAAACGTATACGTATATACTCGTATTATGATATATACCTACATATAGCTACAGTATAGATATCTGCTACATCCATTAGTGCAAATAAAAGCCTTTGATAAGTACATACCAAGTACTTAGCAAAATAAATCTTGAGCAAAGTTTTAAACAAGCGGAATTTCCAAAACGAAATCCGCAAAGCCGGTAAGGAGATTAGCGAGCAGATGCCGTAATCAAATCGGAAACAGTAATCCGCGCCAAAAATGCAAATTGTACGCAAATCCACGGAACAACAGACGTACACTCAAACTCTTTTACATATATATCTACTGATATATTAAGAAATGGTGGAAGCGGTTTTAGGGAATGTTTAGATTTTTCATAAAAAAGAGTGATTGGAACAGAATTATTATTCTGAACTGAAAAAATATACTTACTAAGTCTATGGACTTGTTTGATAATATGTATAAGACTTAACGATAGATAAAAATACACAGGATGTAAAATATGTAGGTACTTTTTTAGGACTACCTTTTTTCGATTTCCATTACAGATGCGTTGAAGTCTCGGAAGACTAATTTGGAACGCTTAGATAATTTTGTTACAAGATTCGGACCCGGTTACAGATGCGTCGAAATTCCTAAGGACTTAGTTGGTCGCCTCATATATTAGTGAGCCAGTTATTTATAAAAAGTAATAATAACTTTAATATTTTTTTCAACGCGGCTAAAACTGTAAGGCATAGCTAGTAATAAAAAATCTCATAGAATATATATTATACTTTCAATTAGCGCAAAGATAAAACGAATTCCTATCAGGCATTGCAATGCTGTAAAACGGTTTAATTAGAAATATTTAATGATTCCATATCGCTGGTTTCCGTTTATAAAATAATAATTGTACCAATCATACAGTAGAGCGGCGCGGAACAAACAAAACGGCTCTACATGGCTCTACATCCTTCAACACATATGTTCTTTATCACAGAATAATAATACAATATACTTTTATTTTATTCGCCATGAGTTTTTATATACGGTGCTAATTGCGTGCATTAAAAATTGAAAAAAAAATGCCATAGAGATGACGTAGAGTTCCCGTTTTGAAAACTTCGTCTAAATCTATTACATATATTGTTTCCAAAAGTCGTAAAAAGTCAGACGTATTAAATAATGAACTATCCCAACAAATTAAACACGATTCTACTCGAGTACAATTACATGATTAATGAAATAACAATATTTACATTTAAGTATAAAAATAAAACATATCTATTAAATGTTATAATATTATTGTTTACTTGTCCATAACATGTACATATACGTCTATATCGCTTAATTTTTTTTCTTTTTAAAAACACACGCCTTCTACACTCATAGCCCCACACTAGGATTTTCTCCTGTGTCGTGGGTGCCCTGGACACACAAACACGAATACACAAA
>DWNE01009646.1:0-10791 GCA_018249875.1 Cecropterus toxeus
ATACCGAATAGCGATAAATAGTGGCCGAATAGCCGAATACCGAATAGTTGCCGAATATTCGTGGCATCTCTAGTATAAACAGGAATTTAAGTTTTCTCAACATTTTAATCCGATTTCAAATTCTCTGATTGGTAAATTGTATCCAACGAAGAAAACTAATAGAATACATTTCATAACTTAGTTGAACATTAACAGTAAAAATATATAGCAGCCGTTGAAATGGAAAGCGTCTAGCCATAAAAACAATTAGCACTAACATAGATAAAGCAATAATTCAGATAATAGAATCGTTATTAAAATAGTTTCTTTTTATATAAATAATAGTTAATAGGCCTGTCATCTCTTCCGTACAATTGTTTCTCACACACAAGTCTCATAAATTTCTTCTCTTGATAAGTCGGCGATGTATAAACGATGAGTAGGTATTGCATAAAAACGTAATTAATTACGATAAGATATCAGTTATGTTGGATTTTCCATTTAAATGACAAGATAGTATCTGTTATAATTCTTACATCTAATTAGCTCTTCCGTGTCACCTCAGCATAAGTAACGTTAATCTATGTTTATGAAAACACGAGGTCATAAGTCAGAGGGACACGTTCAACCACTGATTAGATTTCTGTTACAAATCCGTTATATAAATGCATTATTATTCTTGGAAAGACCTAATCTCGTACACCAAAAGGTAGAAATTACGATACTATTCAGTTCTACCTCATTTCGTGAAATGTAGAGTCTCAGGTAACTCTACATCGCGTGATAGCGGGCAGTATCAGACGCAACGCACGCACTTCACCGAAATTATTTTAATAAACCAGGTTAGGTGGATGTTTTGATTTTTTCCCAACTAGGAAGAAATGGGAAAACTTATTTGGTAATGTACCCTGAACTGGATATTGTTATTCTATTTCAATATTATTCATTTGTTTTCTGTCATTAAATTTGTAATTATTTTGGATTTGTTGAAATAAATCTTATTTAACTCTATTAGGATTTGAATGCCGATACAATAAGTATTCGATACAGTAGGAGGTACAATAATAGAAAATACAATTGTCAAGACGTATTTGGGCATGTTCAAATTGTTCAACATAGAACAAGAGTACAAGATAAGTACCTATCTCAAATTTAAATCTTCATTCTATGGACACTTACAAATGGCAATTCTGAAATATTTAATGTAATCTGCATTCCTTCGGACCGTTCTGGTCCGCTTAATAGATTCCTTAAGGCTCTATTAAGTCCAACAAGAGTTGACCAAAAATAAATCACCGACGACAACTCTATCTTTGAAACAACAAAGCATTCGCATTCGCAACGATTATTATCTCTAAAACAAACTTAATGCATTTACGGGTAGCGACACGGTCTAGAGACATTTTGCTAACTTACACGTTTGAATTTGCGGTTGGACCGACCTTTAATAGTATTGTTATAAAGTTGAATGTAGAGTTCATTATGCGCGTTATCAAAATATAGAGTTGACTGCGTTACGACTGCGGTTTCATTGGACCTTATTTTGTTGTACTGTAGGTGGTTTTTGTAGAGTTAGATGGCAAATGTGGGTGTAAATAAATAGCAGAGAGCCGGTCGTGATCGCGGATCGTGATTGCAACACCACTGCGTGCCCTTTGTACACGGGTTCCGGAGCCGTGAAAAATCACCTGAACATATGCAAGCCTGCCTTCCCGCGACGTTCTAATCTATCGTAATGGAGACAAAAAATAAATAGCTTTGAAGAACCGTTTAAGGTACTTAGCAATGTTCGTGGTATTTTTATTTAATTGAAAATGTATTTCGATTTCCTTATCCCCTGGTATTTACAAAATAAAATTAGAAAATATCGGCAATATTATTACGAATTTAAATGCGTTTAATGGGAAGCAGACGTCATAATGACCATGTAATAAAAAAGATGATAAAAAATAACAAGTAATACAAAGAAAAAACACAAACCCGCTGAGTTTCTGGCCGGATCTTCTCAGGTCGTGTTCCGATCCGCTTGTAGTTTAAGAACAAATATAGTACCAAACTGATAATTTGTAAGTTCCCCCGTAGGCGAAATAAAGATATGTTACTTCATTTCAATCTTTCAAAACGGTGGATTTTGTAAAAGAGCATTACTTAATTTAATTTAACATCGTAACTATATTTCAACAAACAACAAAATGGTAGCCATTTTATTGTTTGTTTAAATATTTTTGTACAGTCATTAAAAAAATCACATTTGCTCTACTTTATTCGTTATTTATCGAATCTGTAACATGGTAAAACCTATTAGAACATATTTAAAACACTTCTATATTCCTAATTATAGTTACTTCACTGACGCAAAACCTAAAGTTAACCCTGAAAGATGATCTCAAAGATGACTAAGGTATCAATTGTATTATATCTCAATGTTTACAAACGAAGTCGTCACAGATCAACATTATCTAGATGCGTCATTACCTTCACCTACGCCCCACTCAACTACGTCTTATCCCTCTTCGTGTAGGTTCCGTCAACAATACCGATCGGGTCTCATTTAAAATTCGAATACCGCCATCGACTAGTAAGGCGCACAAGGGATCATTAAACATTATGGCTCTATTCTATTTGATACGTGATAACTCCTGGATCAATTGTTCGGTGAATGTTAATGTAGGGTTAACCCGAAGGTGTCTATATGACACCGATCGGCATCCGGGAAGTGCTAGAATGGCGATTCCAGTTTTTGTATGGATGTGCAGCTGCCTACACGTGGCGGTAGATGTACGGGATGCCAAGAATTTCCGTCGATGCTGTTATTTATGGCATGGCGAAATGGTTACGTTAGATTACGTTATATAATTGTATGCTATATTTGCGATTAAATTAGATTTCACCAAGAATCGAAACCATAATTAAAGCGCCTACTTTTTATATTGTTACTTATTAGTTATTGTCTATTATTGTATATTTATTAAATATTTAATACAGACAACAATTCAAAATATCAAAATTTGTTTAATTAAAAATTAAGTAGACTTAATAAATGTATATTTATGAATTTTACGATGTTATCTTACGATATGATTGTAACTACGAAAAATAAAGTTAACTTCTGCCTTTGTTCTTGATTTTAAGTCATCTACTTAAAATTATTTTAAATGGCATATCTGTTAATAAGATTAATGTGGCACTTAAATAAATCTTGCATTACATCATCCACATAATTGTATAGTCCCTATCAATGACACTGTTGCATTGAACACTTGCTATACATTTCCATTAAGTAATTTAGTTTCAGTCACCAATCAGTGATAAGTAACTACGCTTATATAAGTGACATATGGGCATGACTAATTTACCACTTAACGGCTTTTACCATGTATCACTTAAGTTCTTTCAGTAGTTTTGTTAGAAGTGGTACATTATGAATGCTTTTCTGTATGGGTGAGCTCCTTTATCAATAAATAATTAAGGACAGTCTGCAAGAGTATAATTTATTTTAAACATACGTATCAAATACAGAATTAAAATTCGTCATTTTTAACCGACTTTCAAAAAGGAGGAGGTTTTCAATTCATCTGTATTTTTTTTTTCACTATTGTAAGTCTTATATAGAAAGGTGTAACATTATAAAGGACTGAAATTTAATGTAGTTTATTTTTTTGTTATAATTGATGTTAGATAGAATATATGATATGTTTTTAATTTTCCGTAATATGTTTTGTATGTATAATATGTTTTTAATTTTCTGTGTGTTTGGATAAAACATATAAATGTGGCGTTATAGGAAGACAAAGTTATATTCAGCTGGCTTATACTTACATCACAAATAAAAAGCCGATAGTAAATAATGAAAAACAAAATTCTAATGGAACCGTGTTCAAAATTTTAAACCTCTAACCTATAAAAGGCACGTGTCAGCATTTGATTATTAATTTTGTGATGCATAAATTTCTGTTCCATAATGAATATAGATTGGATATTATTGGAATCGATACACTTAAAAAATATAAATTACCTATTTAACCCGTTTTTTAAACATGTTTGTCATGCGAAGGGCGTATAAATAAAGTTCTCTTAAACGTAGAATAATGAATAGATAAATAAATATAGATTTTATAATCGTAAAGGGAATCCGTCAAACCACAGTTGAACCAAACTCTCCAAGGCAGAATACATCAGCGCTACATTACTTTTACGGCAAATTTAGTCATAAAAGGGTAGGGACCTAATCAGATAACTGATGGTGTTTGAGGTTTAGCAGAAAATTCCTTTATTTTCATACTCGTGTATGACCCGCAACATGAGTGAAAATCCATATACTATATAATAAGAAGGTTTGAGTAGTAGTACCGTATCAATTCGCGGTCCAATGGTGCAATATCAACCCGATGTAGAATGCTTATACCCACAGAGATACAAAAAACAGACTTCATTTAGAACAGAAGTTCCATATGAAGTCAATCACAGGTGCGTTGCTAATCCCCTTAAATAGGTGCGGAGTTTTTCAGTTTAAGGTAGGTAGTGTTAAGTGTACTTAAACATCAACCACAAAATCTTTCAATCAATATAGATTTATATACAATATCATAAGATTTAAACTTAAAAAATATTTTTTGGTAGGTACGAATTTGTTCTCGATCTAATCAATTTGGATCACAAATCATGCAATACATCACGCGTTTTCCGCGCGCAAATGGCGCAGAAACTTTCTGTACTAAGGGTGTAGAGTTGTATTTGTATATAATAAGTAGGAATCTTAAGAGCACAATCAGGATGATTGCAATCTTTTTAATGAAAATGTTATTTGAAAATAATTTGCAGGGTTGGGAAACATTTTTTTTAATATTTGTCTAAGAAAAAATATCAGTATATCTGCCACGGGAAATAATTATATGATCTTTTAATCAGGCTAATTCTAACCCAAAAAAATAACGGAATTATGTACATTAAACTAACTTTAAAACTATTTTATTCAACTTGATTATATTGATGGAACTTGCCATTCAACCTTAGATAAAATTAGAGACACTACTTGAGTTCGGCCATAGCTTTGTTTCATTGAAGATTTAAACGCTCGGATAAGTACATCTATACCCATCGAGCCTGAACATATGGTATCTACACAAAGTTATAAATATATCCTTTTATGTATGGTAGAGCAACGTACTTAGAGCTGCCTAAAACAACCCTTGATGGAGACGAGACCTAAATGAGGTCCTGCATCATATGCATAGTTTATCATTCGTTAGCATACCAATCTGCATGCGTAACAGCCAAGCCGATGTCCGACTGTAATTAATAATTTCGACACCCAACGATTAACATTTAAATCAGTGTCGTTTGCAATTACTATTGACGTAAACATAATGTAAACAAGCTTCAAACAAAGTTGGGGTAATGTAAAGAAAAAAAAAAGATTTACGTTTCAGTTTACATTCTGTTTATTTACATGGAAATAGTTTAATACAGATTAAGCTTTTGAATAGGTTGGATTTAAATAAATTCATGTTAATTAATCGTAAAGAAAACATACCCGATATTTCTGAAATAAAAAAAAAGTTCAAAGTACCTACGAGAAATATAGAAACCTGCGGTTAAAAAAATATGTCTGCAATTACTTTAATTGATATTTAAACAAAAATAAATCGGAATCTAGTCTATTTGCTTTATTAAATTTATCGGTTTTCGTGACTATCCTTTGTTTCCGTGTAAATATCTTCATAACTTGAATATACAACTATTCATAATAAGCTAATAATTCACAACAATTTCACAAATTGGGAATAACTCATAAATACAGATTGATTGGTCGGTAAAACAATACAGCATTAATATCTCAATTTTTACATAATTTATTTTATTATCAACAATCGATAATTCGATAGCAATTTACATTTCAATCAAAGTCGGCAATGCTGGCAATGTTGTCGCAGTTGCGTCGTGGGCGACCGAGCGTGCAGATAGCAGCCGCGAAACACGCTGATTGGTTGATTGATGATTGATTGATTTATTGCTTATTGGCATGAACGCAAACTGCTGACTTGCGCGCATTTCAGATTTACGTATCGTATTTTCGCTATCACGACATGTTTTTCTTTCGGTTCATTTTGTGAAAGCATCCGGTTCAACTGTGATTTGATATTGTTTATTTTTGATTATGTTATTTTTTTGTTCATTTGTGCACAGTAGGACGTTTTAGTCACTGTCTTTATTGTAACCTGGAGTCGGGTATTAAACTAAAATAACATAAAATGCATAGTAAGCTTACTGCGGTAATGGTCTTTTATAATAAAATGTAATTTTCGTCGAGAATTATTAATAGAATATTACGCTTAGGTTTCGCAATGGAGCTGATGTTGAGACGTAGAAATCGCGCAGTTGGATCTTAAGCTGTTTTCATTCCGTCTTTGGCTTGAGCTGAAACAAAATAAGTTCATACAAGTATCTTCAAAGGCAAAACGAAACATTTATTAAAGTGTTAAGGAAAAGAGTATTTTAAATTATTTTCTTTCCTTAAAATTTCTTGGAGAAATAAATCTAATACAATTGTCGTAGACCACAGACAAGAGATATACGAGCGATAGCCATAAGCTGGTGACTAACTGGGTCTACGTGAGCCCACGTATCGTGGGTCAAGTATTCTAACTGTTCATATTAGTGGTACTTACACAACTGTGTCCTCGTCTCTTAAAACATGTTATCAAATGTAATTTATGATTCAAGTTGAAATAGATATTGATTAGTACAATTTTGCAATTGTACCTATACTTATCTAATGAATTATTAGATATACAATTGCAATTCAAATTTATCAATGATGATACAACATGATTATGCTAAATTAGGTATATATGTATTTTGTCCTTAGTATTGTAGTCTCTTTAAAAAGTTGAAGCTTCCTAACTCTATCATCACTAAAATTGTAAAGGAATAAATAAGCGAAATCACTGCCGCACGGAAATATATCCTGTGTCCATTTTATTACATATTTTTTTTTATTGTAAAAATATATTTTTTCGTCATAATACCTCCTTATTTTTGGTGATCTATATTGAGTCCGTTACAGATACTTGCTACCTTCGAGGACCAGGGACGCCTCGTTGAAGTGTCTCTGCTTGACACTCTTACAACCCTTGAAACTACACCACTACAGCTCTTAAACCCAAATAACAAATGTTTAACGTTATAATAAGGCAGGAATAGGTGTGGCGATGCCGCCGTAGTCGAGCCACGAAGGGTTCTACTACCTTTGAATATAAATGATGGATTACAGTTACAAGGATAGCTTTATTCAAGTACACAAATGTGTGTTGCACCTACGGAACATGTCAAACTGTCACATTTCAATGAACTTACATGTACACATGATTCTACCAAAATGGGCGAAAGATATTTTATCGTTTTTATAGAGATGAAGTAGCAAATATGCTTGATGTTCACTAGACGGTAAGTGGCCATTACCACCTTTGGTCATTGATGATCAACTCCAGGTAAGGTCAGTCTTACCTGAGGTTGACTGCAGATGCGTTGCAACACCTGTGGACTATTTGAACGCTTCGGATAAACATATCCTTACAGCAAACTAGAATACTGCAGCATTTTACTCTGATAATTTAGGGAGAAATCGGTGTGGCGATGGTGCCTCTAGAGTCTATAATGAGTTATACTAGCTTTGTAAACTTCCAATACTTGATGACCTTTCTGAAATCAACCACTACGCGTTGGTGTTCTTAGAAAGTGGTCGTCCACGCATACGTCCACATACGAGTAGTAGAGGCAGGGCATATTCGGAACTGATATAAAATGAAATATCTTTATTTTGCATACGCCTACACGGGAGCACTTACAAATTGTCATTTACAATTTTTTTTTCTTATACTACAGGATCGGAATACGACCTCAACTGAGAAGATCCGGCAAGAAATTCAGAGTTTGTTGTTTTCCTTTCTATTATTTTATAATTTTTTTGCCACCTTGTTTATTACATGGGCAATAAAAGATAACTCCAGTATCTTGCCTTAACTTAACTCTAGATCTTCTAATCAGAACACACTAAAGTTGAACTATATTGTTATAAGATTGGAGGGCCCAGCTGTTACCAGTTACAAAAAACATCTACCATCTTCATTAAAAACCTATGCATATATGAAATTATTACCTTATATATGAAATTTACAGCCTATATCGATAAATATAATTTTCAAATGTATAATTTGTGGTCACCTGCTGATAACACACGTCCATAATGAACATCTTAATATTAATCAGTACGTCAATAAATGAATCTACTCCGCAGGGCGCTCTCATTAGTAGGATCATATAAATGGCATGTTAACTAGAACACCCACGTTGTATGTAAATATTTACTCAATCAGATTGTAAATCATGTATTTTAAATATGTAGTATTTACTATTTATGGTTTGGCAACAATCCTATAACAGTGAGTCGAAAGTAATCTTTTTTTTCACATTTTCTATACTTTTTACATTCACTGCAACGTACTTGATATTAATCTTTACGATACCTCATATATTTATTGTGATTTTAGTCGATTAAAAGCGGCTTCGTAATCTCAACGAGAAGTTTTCGATAATCCTTATCATTTCAGTTTTAGCCGCACACTTGAAAATTCAGCATGTAGGTCTGTACATATGGATCTTTGCAGACTTAATGCCCAATAAGTTTTTTAAATTTATTTACGTGTATAATGTTACTGATCTAAATTTAAATGTATTATTGGTATGAACAAATAAATTTAGCTACATAAAATAAAATTAAGTGATTTATTAAGCATTTGTGTTGTCTAATCTAATTAGAGTAACAAGGTAGTGTTGTGGGTGGTAAATAGCCACATTACATTACTTCGTTTGGACTGTAGAGTATTGTTAAGAAATTGACATACATACATATTCTCGAAAAAAGTTTCTGTTCTTCGGAAATATTTAAATAAAAAATAGAAGTTCTACGAACATAGGTACTTGAACCTCCAAGAATCATCTTCCTGACACAATAATGTGACAAATAGCAGTATAAATGTATGTTAGTTGAACTGATATTTTTTGTTACTTGAACTATAAAGACTCGACCATACATAAGTATGGTAATACATAATAATATGTACAAATAACTTACCTCCAATTAACCTTGTATATTAAAATTCGTATTCTCTATTATTATAGCACACAAAATAACTGTTAGTATCCATTGTAGGCTCTACCAGATCCATATTTCATTATTTTAAAAATTGTCTCCTACTCAAAGCAATAAAATCAAACTTACGTAGGCCATAATTAAAAATTAACATCTGTACTTAATTAATTATAATAATTAATACTTGTTTAGCTTCTGTCCACAGCTACTTATGGGTGATCTATTGAAATTATTTTAATAATTACTGTACAATATTAATTATTATTGCCTTGAATACATTTTCATCCAGTAGTTTTAAATACGTGAACGACACTATTAAACAGTAATGTAGTCATTTCTGGTTATTGCATCTAATAATTATTAATAATTTTATACAACCTGATATAATAATATAGAAAACGTATTCTGTAGGATAGATAATTAAAGTTTTTGTAGTCTGATATAAACAGTAAACAAACCCGCGAGATATAGTTGCGTCTATAGGTTATATTGCGTGAGGAAGTATGCTCGATGAAGAAATTAATAGCGCACTGTATGATGATAGGTTTATTGTCTTAGTGGAAGCGATGTGGAGAATACTTATTAGGTTTTAAGATACCGTAGTAAACTACTGTACAGCGTTTAAGATTTTAATGGTTATACTGTCAAAAATATAATACCTAGCACGTTACTCAAGGGGTGCTTTAAGTTTAGTTTTTACAATAAATAGGAATGCTTCAGAGGCCAATATCGTCCTGGTAAATGTTAAGCACTTAAAATAATCTTCAACTTGAATTTGTTTACTCAAATCTCAAAACTCAATATTTTAAATAGAGTTATTTAAAAAGATAATTTTAATTTGTATTCTAAATTCAAAAATTATAAATGCTAATTGTAAATTCTAAAATCACTACAAATTAATTTAAACTTACTCAGCTATATCAACTGAACTTTATTGGATAATATTTTTAATGTCGTGACTATAAATTTATTCTGTCATACAGTATGTTAACAACAATGTACTAATTGTCGATTGCGATCACCTGTTATCTGTTATTAGGATTAGTGAACATTAAACAAAAAATTAACGAGCGATCATGAACACGCTAAGTTCTCACAGAAGCTTGGGAAGATTTCGTTCTGCTCTATAAGGTAAACGGTGACTTAAGGTAAAGTATCTCCTGGAAAGTTTTTTTATTAACCTTCTCATTATAAAATAGAAAATTGACTGTTATACCCAGGGATCGACACTCAGCAGTAATAACTATAAGTAGAATCTTGAAATTTTGAACTAAGGTTATATGTCATAAGTTGCCACTTAAAAGACACTTTGCAAATTACAATACAAATAAAAATTTAACAGAAAATTTTATTTTTTGTTATAAATTACACCAGAAATAAGTCACGGGCAAAATCTTATCCCACCAATGGGTAAAAATCTCATAAAATATCTGGGGAAAGTTTAAGGCTTGCTCTGGTATTTGGAGAGACATTAAAGTGTAGCAGACTAACCATAGCAATAGCAAAATAGCGTAACATATAGCAGACTACCATGTTCCAATTATAAGGATTATAAAAATAATGTGTAACCTACACATTTCTTCTAAGGTGGTAGAACCAATGTAGTTCGACCGGGGAAGTACCACCGCCACACCTATTTCTAGCGTGAAGCAGTTCTTGCG
>DWNE01009647.1:0-10791 GCA_018249875.1 Cecropterus toxeus
GCGGCGGTCCACGATCGTGCTTCCCTCGAGCTCTTGTCCTGGCTAACATGCGACCTGAAGCATTACATCACATTAATTCACACACTTAAAATCAAAGTGTTTAACAAGATCTAAGGTCTTCGAAGCCCACTTTGTGATCAGGAACGAAATCTTCTTTCGTAGTTCAGGATGAGACGATTCCAATGGTCTTGAATTGGTTTTAGGGTGCTTTAGTTATTCTACTAGAAAGCATGCGTTTACGAAGCTCTGAGGGACCTGATTTGAATATTGAAATTGCTCGTATCAGAGCCTTATTTCCTTGTATTGTGTAGCATTATAATATTCTATTACATGCTTATGAACTGACTCATAAATATTGTGTGTGATTATATTTGTACCGAAGATTTAAAGTAGTTATAAGAAATAAGGCTTTAATACTTATTTCTGTCTACTCATCTTAAATATTTCCCTTTACTTAATCATTTACATTTGCGAAGTCAATTGTACTGACGCCAATTGCTGTAAACATTTTTAAAGTGATGTTGTATGAATTTTGGCCAACGTTTTCGCAAATGTAAGAATATAATCTGAAAAGAGGCAAGAAAATATATTGTATTTTATAATACTTATTTAATTAAATACTTACCCAGCTGGTGCGATAGGTCTCAGTTGTAATTGATTTGGGGTACCATCGGATAACCTTTTTTGACCCCTAGCTTCTTGAGTGCCAACATTTTTGGTTGGTGTCGAGTTCTGAAAACGTTCATTGAATTCATGTAAAGTTCAAAAAGAAATCAATGTCAATGAGTCCAATATTAACAAGCCCATAACCAGTAAAATGTTATGCAACGTATTAATGATTACAATAAGCTTAAAGTAACAGAGAATAACTTAAAATTATAACGTGAATAGCTAAAAACATAAAGCTAGTGCAGTGTTTTTGAACCTGAGGGTTGCACCTCTGATGGAACGCAACCCTGTATGAGGCTACGATGCATCAGAGAACAAGAAAAAATCAATACTAGGTTACAAAACATATTTATACTAAGAAAATTTTAATTCAATGACAACAATTCAAGGACACAAATTTAGGTACGTAACTGACTTGGGAACGCTCATACGTTCTCAAGTAGGTTACGTTACGTACATTACAGGTATCGTTACCTAATTGTAAAAAATAATAATTTTTAAATAATAAAGTACAGTTTATGAAGACTGGAGTGTAATAAGTCGCTAAACGTTTTACGAATTTTCACATACTTTTTCTAAGGGTTTGGAAAACAGTAGCCTAGTGTGTAAATGTGGCTAAAAATTACAAAGGCTGTGATGATGAAAGAGTTTTTTTTTTCTATTAAAAATAACTAAACAATCAACATCCAATTATTTCAAGGAAGACAACAAACACCTTAGAGATGAGGTAATATTGTAAATTGTTAAGTGGGCTAAGGTAAAGATTATATTTAAAGGTATACATACAAGTGAAGCAAAACCATTACCAATGTCTTAATTATGATAATAATGAGTGAGTAAACTGTTAAAAACAAAAAATGAACTAATAAGAAGAAAGTATATAAATGCTTAAAGAAAAAACAAATATGAAATGATATTGTGAAAGAATGCTATATAATATGCATTTGCTCACAGATATAATTTGTGGCGATGATGCCTGGCCTGTTGATATTATATTTATAAGAGAGGCACTGCTCACTATGGGCTGTTGGAGAAATTAATACAATTATATTTATTGTTCTAATCAAATATTCTATTGCATATTTATTATGAATCACCTGGAAACTAACAGAAAATAATATGGATATGTCATATTGTATTAAGTAAATTACATACAACCCACATGCAATAACTTCAGACCTTTGTGGAATTTGACACCCTGCTTATTTTACTGAACTATATCATCAATATATCAATACTCAAATCTTAATAGACACACCTCCGTATGAAAACTATTGAACAGGTTTCAAATATGGTTATCAATATCTAATATATAAAATTCTCGTGTCACAGTTTTCGTTGCCATACTCGTCCGAAACGGCTTGACCGATTTTGATGAAATTTTTTGTGCTTATCCGGTATCTATGAGAATCTGCCAACATCTATTTTTCATCCCCCTAAATGTTAGGGGTAGTACAACCCTTTTTTTTTATTTTTTAGACAAAATTTTTAATTTCTTTTTTTTTATGATACGACATACAAAAATACATACAATCCTCAATTTTCACCCTTCTACGATCAACCCTTACTTTTTAATAAGAAATTATTTATATGGCAAAACAAGGTTTGCCGGGTCAGCTAGTAGAATTATAAAAGTAAAGCAAAAAAATTCAAATGACATGATTAAACTTGATTTTTCATATCAATTGGTACTAGTTATAGTCACACAGTGGGATGAAAACACTTTATAGCGTGTATCATTTTGACCATCAGAATTATTTTGAAACATTATTTATCAGATACAATTATGGTTTTAGATAGATTTTTATCTTGGATATCCAATAGTTCCGTTATCGTAATGAGCTTGTTTGAGGTAGAAAAATTATTAATTTTCAAATTAAATACAGTAGTACTGTCATAAACAATCTCCTGAATTCTATTAAACATCTGATATATTCCTTTAATATTCTACAAACATTCCAGTGATATTATAAAAAGAGGTCACAAGGTATCCCACACTAGGAGCATTTCGCACTAATAGCATATATTTTACTAATATACCATTCTGTAACTATTTGCACTGGACATACAAATCATAAAGCTAATTTTAAATAAGTTTTACCTTTTGATTTAGCTGCATTATAGTTCCTGTTGCTTGTAACTGCTGTAATTGTGCCGCAGAAAGTGGCAGTGAGGTTTGTTGGAAAGTGCTTGCTGGAGCTATCTGGAATTATAGAATATATCAAAGAATACAAAAAAGGAAGACTTACTTAATATAGTAATTATTAGCTTGGTATATGTTTTAATGGACTTTTATGAAATCACACTGCTTTAAGTTAGAAAAAAATATTTTTGTGAAGAATGATCATTTATGAATCTTATTAAATTTGAAGTAATAGTTAAAGATTTTATTGCACCAACATAATAAATAAAAAAAAAACATTTTCAATGTAAATAGGTAATTATGCTCCAATTTCCATTTAATTCATTTAAATAGTTAATACTATAAGTAATATGAAAACTGAATGATCAAACTTTACTTTCCCAATACATTTCAGAGACTTATTCTCTGCTTATATTTAATGTAGCTACTATATGATCCATGTTGCCAATAGGTGGCTAAACACTAGTTAAATAAATATGCAATATTTTGCAATTACAACAAGAGGAATCCATCAAATATGTAGATAGTGTCTCAAGTGTTTCAATGTGCATTTGACCAGCATTATGACTTAACCAATTTTGCTCAAAGTTGTTGAATACAATTAACAGTTTTGCTCCAAGTTGTTGCAATGGATCTTAATAGTATATATTCCATTAAGAACTTCATAATATAATTAGTACTTACTGATACAAATTGCTGTGGTTGCAAGTTAGTAAGGCCTGCTTGACTTGAGGTCAATTCCTGCAACTGTTGGTATGGTATGAGCATGGTCTGGGAGCCGGGCACGGTCCACTGAACTGTGTCAGCACCTTGAATATGGTATTTCACATCTTTATCTCCCTTGTCTGTGCTATACAAGATTTTCTGTGAAGAATTTGTACCTTGTGCGGCGCAAACCACTGGAGTGGACATTGCTGAGCTGACGGTTGTGGTGTCAGCACTGTTGAGACTCGCTTGTGGAAATGTCAGACCATTAGGTAGGATCATGGACATGGAAGACGGAACTCCACTCAGCCTCAATTGGGTAACGTTAACTGGCTGCATGCTGGACAGGTCAACGATTTGGGTCGCACCAAAGCCAGGTTGCTGGATGGCACTCAGGGGCTGGGCGATGGGCAAAGAAGTGAAGTTTGTATTGGACACTTGGACCCCAGGCTGCATGATCGGTATCAACTGTCCGCTCTCTTGATTGAGCACATATTGTTGTTGCTGTGGTAGGAGCTGCAAGACAGTGGGTTGGCGGACGGTCATGAGCGGGGTGGTGGCCGGAGCGACGCTCACCACCGGGGGGATGACGGTGGGGTGAGCCGTGGTGGCGAGGGTTGAAGGAGTGGACAGAGCGACGGTTACGACTGGCGGAGGTACTGGAGGCGGCGCCGCGGTTGTCGTCAACGTCGGCGGGGGAACATTCAACGCGGGCGGAGGACCTCCGGCCTGCGCGGCGCTCCACTGTGCGAGCTCGGCACGTATCGTCTCTATCAGATTTTGTGCCAACGACCGCGCAGCCGCTAGGGCTTCGGAGCGCGTATGGTGTAACGCCAAATGCAACGGCTCAAATTTATCACTCTTCAACACCGCTACCACACCCGTCTCCGACCGTATGTACTCTAAGTTGGTTCCATTCTTAAACAAAAACACGTTCAATTAATAACAATTCAAATATTACTATTTACACACACATAATACGCACAAAAGTTTACAAAACTCACGGGTCCAAGCAACCGTCCCTTGATGTCGAAAGCGGCCGGCGCGTTATCCAAGCCTATGTAAACTTTATCTATTAGACCCCCAGACATAATTTAATCAAATATTTCATGCGGTTATGATTTTATTTATGTTATTTTCGAGCAATGCATCTTTCCGAAAACCAGAAGTGTTTTGACATTTGGTTGAAAGAAATTGCAAGATGACATGACTCGTTTGGAAATACGAAGTGAAACTGCCACGTTTTAATATAATATTTCAAAAATGATATTGTTAAATATGATTATTCTAATATTATAAAAAAATAAGCGTTTATTAATATGGTAACGATATAATATATTTATTGCACATATGCGTTCATGTTTGTCGGACTCTTGTTACAGTATATACAAATGTACTCTGTGCTCTTGTCTCTGTATAAGAAACCATAGACTAATATATTAGAAATTAAATACCGCCAATTTTAAATTTCATAATGGCGTTGAGAAGTATTCATATTATAATATTAAGAATTGTAATAATGAAACTATCTTTTTTTAAAGAGAAAAATAACTGAATCATAAAATATTATAATTAGATGACTGTGAAACATCAATATTTCTTTGTGAGAAAAGAAAAACAGATCTATCAGTAGTACCCCTACATTTTGAAGGAGTAAAATGTGTATTTATAGATAAATATAATTATTTTGTTGTCATAACTATAGAGAGAGAAGGGTATTAAAAACAAAATTGAATTCGTATGTAACCATTTATATGTCTACAAAACATGATATGCAATCTCTATGTTATTACACGTTATTATGAAAATATATAACATTACTTATAATCTTTTTAACACTTTTAAGTTTATGTTTTATTGGATATTTAGTTTTATACACAACTTTGTCATGTTACATCACTTCTACAATTATGTTATTTCACAGATCTTTAAGGCTAGATCATAATAGTGCCATCAAACTTCAAATAAAAACAAATATATTTAATTAAATGACATAAAGACGACACAATGAACTAGCAGTTTTTTCAGGAAACCGGGTTTTTAAGCTAATTTTAACAATACCAAAATGTATTTATATTCAGATATGAATAAACGTCAACTACTTTGGTTCTCGATTTTTTTTAGTAAGTAAACATTACTTTATACTGTACTTTTTTTTACAAAATTTATTGCTTCTATTCATTAGTTTGATGGCACACTATGGGCAGAAGGGTATAATATTATGAGTTAATTTTATTTTATCTTCTAAGTGTTGTTAGTATAACAATCAAAAAATAACAAAACAGATTCTTTCATAAAATATTTAGTAAGGTGGGAGAATCAAATTATTAACATCTGTTTTTGGAAACTTACATTCCGATTTCCTTATTCTAAATCACTCATAGCCTAAATTTAATCTAAATGTACAGGACTAGAAGATCGAAAATATTTTTTATATAATAATATATATTTTTCTTCATGCGAAATAAGGACGGAGACTGAACTCCAAGCTCATATTTTGACAATAATACTTTTATATTTATGAAGTACATTCAATCACACTATAACGTAACAATTCAGTTCAATCTAATGTTTACCCTGACACCAGTGAACTTACAAGGTGTATCAATATTTATCAACAAAGTTTATGATTCTGGTGCATAAATGAGGTAGACGAATAGTTTAAGATATAAATATAGTTTTCAAATTTAACCACTTTGAAACAGTGAGAGCATTTCAAAGACAAAGGTAAGTTTGAATCGGTCATTTCTATAACAAATTAGTTATATAAGTTTTGTGATGGCTTAAACTTTATAAAAAATTAATTAGTGTTCTGGACACCTTTTTGACCGATTTCAAAAAAGATACTCAACTCGACAGTATTTTTTTCAATAGTTAAGTATTTAAATCGCCATACCTTATTTTAGTTATTATTTAGGTGCGAAGTACACAATATTCTTCTCAATTAACATACGCAGGTTTTTTTCTTAATGATAAAAAATGTCTGCCTCTCTGATGGGCATTGCTTTTACTTTTATAAACACTATATTTTTCCTCATCTTGAAATGCTCTTCAACTTTGTATTATGGAGTTAACAGACCAAGAATCGAACGTTACATAAATATTGTTAACCATACTATACTTAAGTATAATGTTCCATTAGTTCCATCTTGAACCTCTGATGGTTTAAAGCCAACGGTTACAATTATGTATATACATATAATGTTGTATTGTCCAGTGTCACCTCAGTCCCTGGCACTAAATTTTGAACACATTATGCCGACACATTCATGCAATTTAATGTTATAATGTAAACCAAGTGACAATAATTTGGAATTTAAGTGAACGATCATTTTTATCAACGCAAGCTTAATACTAATCATTCATTACGTAACAATTTTGAAACACACATTAATTTTAATTAATAATTTTGAATATAATCACAAAGAGGGTGTTCCACTTAATAGCCACAACTAATGGTATTATAAAAGTCTTTTAATAGAGAAAATTCATGCTGAATCAATCATTGTGGTTTTTAAATGGAACACGGGGATAATAATCAACATCAAGACAACATACTTACAATATTTACTCTTAAAACTCCAATATAAATTTCAACACTTATTTTCATAATTAAGTACACAAATGGGTATTAATAGTAGTTATAATTACTTGAACAAGTCATAATTTTGCTTCGTGGTCGTGATTGTAGGTAAAATTTATATGTAATGCAGCAAATGGAAGAAATGTCTAAGAGTAAAGCCAATAACAAAATTAATATTATGAACATAATATAACATGCATACAGTCATAAATAAGTAAATGTAGTTCATACTTAGTACGCGCAACAAGTGGATATAATAATTATTGAAGTAGTTCAAATTTTAATTCCCATATAATCTTTTGTAGATATTTTTATAAGTTTGAAGTTGCAAACGAGCACAGTGTAGATCTGATGGTAGTAGTCACTGTCACGAATGGACATTCGTAAGCAACTTCATATAGAACAGGGGTTCTGTTTGAAGTCAATCACATAGCGGTGCTAATCCCGAGGGTTATAGGTAGCCTCAGAGGGCATTAATGCGTTAATGAAAATATTAATATAAAAAAACGTAATATATTTCTGTATATTTTTGACTTTACTCTCATTGTGCTATCTTATTTTTCCTATATTTAATTATTTAAGAGTATATCCCTTTTTTAAAACTTACTTTAACGTTTTATGTGCTATTTTAATATCATTTTTAGAAGTTAAGAAGCCATTTTGGCACTTATTAATAATAAACAGCCAGTAAGGAAATTTGAATTACATTTACATTATTCTATAGAAATTAAATTAAATGTTTGAAACGATTCTTTGTTGTTTATGAGGAGTACGACAATGTTACATATTATATCACATTAAAATGGTTTGAAACACGAGGTTAAACTTACATGTATTAATCAAAATATTTAAAAAATCGTTAATAGTACAGAAAAAACTTATTAATCGTTTGTAGATTTCTACGACATAACGTCTATTGTAAAACAGCATTCACATCATTTCTAGAAAGTTGTAATGTCCCTACATATCAAAAAATCTTATATATATCATATAATATATGGAAGAATATTCGTAGTTGGACAATGCTACTTTTATCAGTGTTTATTTTCCGCCATTAAAAACAACATTAATTTATTAAAGAAACGGTGATTGGAACTAAAATGTTTTATCTATTACTGTTTATAAAAAGTTTTTTTTTATAATTTTATTAGTCAAATGTATATAAGAAGTATATGCATTAATATAATAGCGTTGTCGAACTATAAATTATTATGTTAATATTTTGAGAGGTGATCCCATTGAGAATGTCTATTTACAGAATGTAATTTGAACTTCACAAAAAGGTAGTTTAAGCAAAACATATTTTTTTAATGTTTACAAAATAAAAATAATTATATATAAAATTGTATATGAGAATTTATTATCGTGTATGATTAGCATCACCTCTATAAATATTTTCATTAAATATACCTACCAACTTCAAATTTTTGAGTATAAAAATAATTTCTTATAATATCAGATGTAATAAAACATGAGACTATTAAGATCAAAATTTTTAAAATGTTATTAGAAACAAACAGTTATTAATTTGCAGTTAGATTTAAATTAATCAAACTAGCAAACCGATGTAAGTAATTTTATTATAAATTATTTTGACAAAATTTTACGAAATGGTAGACTAAAAGTTATCTAAAGAATTAAACCGTACATCTACATAGATTCAAGCAAAACAAAACTCAATAAACACTTAAGTAAAATATCGAAAAACATAAACAGATGGACGAGATGTTAATAGGACAACACACTCATACTACTCTGTCAGGTTTCGAATTTCCTTTGAGCGTTGGGGTCCAAGATTTTGGCGTCCCGGTTTTATAAATCAGTTTCTTGAGATTGGGGGAATTTGGGGTTAAGTCGACTCTCAACGAGTTCCTTTGGGGTTTCAGTCTGTTGTGAAGTCTCCATCTGTAGCTTTAAAAGTTACTCGTTTAACACTTCGCTGTAAGGCGGGAGGTGTAGGGTGGCAGGTTTACACCGAACCTCTATAGCTCAGTCACTGGAATAGCGCATCGCCTGCTTCAGTTGCGTTATAATCAAAAGCTTTAGACTGGGAAGTAGGGGAGGAGGGAGGGGGGGAAGCTAGAGCCGCTTAGTTAAAATGTTTACTGCAGCTTGGCGCAGCGCGAGCAGTAGTCGTCGTAGTCGGGGCTGCCGTAGTACATGCAGAGCGGCGCGCGGCACGGGCGCGGCGCGGCGGGCCGGTCGTCGTAGAACGTGGAGCGGGAGAGGCGGAGCGTGCGGTCAGCGGGCGCTCCGCCCACTGGAATAAAAAAAAAAATTATCAATGTATTATATTATATGTCATTAAACGGAAGAATATCGACTTTTTAAATAATTATTAATAAGAGAAAAATAATTATATTATAGTCGTATCATTATAGATTTGAGCAATTTTTTGCTGTTTCGTCTTAATTAGAATTATTTATAAAAATATTTATAAATATATAAAAAAAAAGAAAACTTTAATTAAGAAGAAGATGAAAAAGTCATTTGAATTTCACATTAATATGCTATTATAGATTAACTAAAGTAACACTATATTTTTCATTGCGTTTATATATACTTTTATTTTTATGAGACACTTATATCGTTGATGATGCGTGTGGTGACGTAACATCATACTTGTATCACACATACTTGAGTAGACTCTGCTTATATATCGGCGTAAAAATCGCCACATCAGCATTATTTACTATATAGATATTACCATATCTGTGCCCTTGGCGGTGAGTGTGCACATCTAATTGTGCTCGAATATTTAAAAGTCGTTATGTGGCAGCAGTATTGGTTTCCATATATAGAGGTGGTAATTAGGCCCAGATCACTAACAGTGCCATCTGTTGTCGAGATGGCGAAAGTTGCCATAATACTTTATAGATATCTTTATGACTTTGATAGTCGTCCGCATATCCGCGGCGTGGCGTCGCCGCATGGCGTAAGGTGTGCGCGGGATCCGAGGAACCCCACTTTACCCGAGCAATTCCCTCTGAGGATACACTGTCCACCGGTGTCGTTTGACTACCGTTAGATAGCGTTGCACGTTTGCATCTTCAGTGACTATGCCGCTACTGCAGACTTAGGCCCGCTGGCGGTCGGGGGACAGCGGTCCCTCGAGCGTTACCTGCGGTCCGGTTGGCGGGGCGGGCGGCGAGCGCGCGCGCCAGGTCGTGCGCGGCGCGCGAGGCCTCGGCGTAGAACTGCGAGCGGCCCGTGCCGTACCGCGGCGCCGGCGGCGGCGAGCTGCGGCTCTTCTCCGCCGTGTACCTGCACGCACACCCACTGTTAGCTAATACGAACTCTTGCGTGGAACGGTCGGATCTTGTAACGAAAGGGACCAGACTCAGAATACCAGTAAATCGAGTGAAATAGATGGGATTCACAGTTAGTTTTATTCATAAAAAAATCTATAGTAATAGAATGACAAAAAATCTGTTTATTTGTTTGTTTGCATTGAATGGACTCCAAAATTACTGGATTGATTTAAAATATCTTTTACCATTAGAATACTTTCAAAAACATTAGGAACACATAAAATAACTTTGATAATATACCCAACATGTAAAAAGCCTTATACGGAAATTATTGACAATATAACGAAATAAAGCACCACAGTCTTATAAAAGAATACAAAAAGTCCACAGTAACATATGAATAAATACAGTTATAATGCGTGTATGTTAACATTTATAAT
>DWNE01009648.1:0-10790 GCA_018249875.1 Cecropterus toxeus
GACGATTCTAATGATATGTCATACGTCGTAATCCGTCTAGCCGTTTGGGCCGTAGCGCGTGCCAAAGAAATAGACATACATACAAACAAACATAGGTACATACATATGCTCAAAAAACATTACTCTCCTTCAGACGCAGTCGGGTAAAAGGGGGGGGAAGGGGGGAGGACGAACTTTTATAGTACACTAGTGGAAAAAATTAAAGGATGAAAAAGCAATGCAATTTTTTTAACGTTTTTAAAATGGCTGTACTTCCGTTAAAAGTACTGGAGTTTTAAAATCGAAATTTGAAGCTTGAAGTTTCTAGTTTGGAATGAATATAAGAATAATATAAATTTTCAAGCAATATGGACTGCTCAACCAGGCGTTGAGAACCCAAAGAGAACCCGGCGTTGCTCTTACGGTGTCTGTCTGTCCGTCGGTTCGTGTTTCCGTCTGTCCGTCTGTCTGTCTGTCCGTCTGTCCGTCTGTCCGTCTGTCCGTCTTTCCGTCTGTCCGTCTGTTTGTCTGTTCGACTGTCCGCTTGTCGATCTGTCCGTCATACCGAAATGAAGGCTAGTTAATAGAACAATCAAACAATATAAATATTTTACTTTAATACTTTTACTTGATTATTTTGAAAAAAACTCATATAAACGGTTACTTAAATATATATATATAACGAAGGGAAGGTGGGCGATTGAGATCGTTCTTTGTTTCGATGATCTTTGTCCATCGTGTATGTCCACATAAAATACTCCAGAATTGATTTTCTTGAAACGTGACGAAGTCGGACGTTGGTTGGCTACACTTTTATCTGAGAGAGAGAGACCCGCTGACCGCTCCACGATTCCTTATTTTTTCGTTGATTGACGTACATTGTCAGACATCCACCTCAGTGTTGCCTACCACCGCATCCGAATACGCCAAATCAATTAAGATTTTACGTTCCTCTCCTATCTCCGACATATAATTATGAACACAAATTTTGTTTAAGCAGTCATGTTTTTATTTTAATTTGTTTAAAGATTTTACTACTTCTCAATGTCATGAATAGACAATTATTCAAAATCATTATAAACTCATTAACTGTCAGCCCGCGTGAAACTTCTGGAATCCTAAAATGAAGAAAAGAACCTACATATACAGACGCTTACGAAAACTAAGCCATTTCTAATTCTCGCATCAATATAAGTTCTATAGTAGGGAATGACACTATTTGCTCGTTTTAATCTAAAAAGATAAGATAAGATGGTTGATATGCCTTTCTGTTGTACGAAAAATGAATCATTAAACTTAATTTTAAACAAAGAACAATTAAGATGTTGATATAGATTAATTTCTCCGAATCATTTGGGGAAATTAAATATTATTACAAGATTTATCCGCATCAACTGGACTCGTGGCGGTCCTCCACGGTTCGGTTCTCACGTTCCTTCCTGACACGAACGTGCAAGATGTGGAATGAGCTTCCTCCTGAGGTATTCCCGCAGGGCTATGACATGGGGTTCTTCAAGAAGTAATAAAAGATCTCCTACAAAGCCGGCGATGCATTGGTGACTCCTCTGGTGTTGTAAATGTCCATAGGCGACGGTGACTACTTCCATTAGGTAGCCCATATATCGTTAAGTTTAAGTATACATATATAAAAAAGTTTTTTTTAAATAATGATATCATTACTTTGTTCTGAGTTAAAGGGTGCAAGGCGACACTTATGTGAACCTTTCAAACATAGGGAGTGCCTCTTAAGTAGAGCCAAGAAGAGTTCCAAGAAGAGATTTTGTAGACGTTCAACAAAAATTGTATAACTTCTACTATAAAGTCATTTATTTATTTAAAACACACCAACTAGGTACATAAACACAAATAAAGTATGAAAAACAAAATATTTGCTTTTATGTACTTAAGTTAAAGGCATGCACAGCATTGTCCAAATTAGTCAGTCTTAGATTATTTTCTAGACTTTAAACATGGAAAAAGATATGTGTATAACTAGTATATAAATTGTATGATATATATCAGAACATGATTTGGATGATGTAGTAGAAAAAGTACGATAAATCCATTGTAAAAAATTTACTGGTACAACAATTCACAATAGATAAAATCCTTCGACAATATAATTAATAAAATAATCGCAAATTATCTATTGCAATGAACAATGATATTGGAAAAAAATATATATTTGTAACAAATATTCTAGATAAAGATTGTAGAAAATCGCTCTACCTAAACAGCAAAACGGATTGTGATGTATGACATAACATTAGAATCGTCTCATTTTGCATGGTGACATAGGCTACATAATTTTTAGAAATGGCACCTGGATATAGAGAAGAAGGGACATTTTTTTTACTATTACTACATTATGGGTATCAAATGAAAGCTAGTAAATAGAACAATCCAAATATATATTGTAATAGTTTTACTTGACAATTTTGACAAAACTCATATAAGCGTTAAATTAAATAATGGTTTTAAGCAGTCGGGGTTTTTTGTTTTAATGTAATATTTAATACTATTAATACTACACTTCGATCTCTAATAATAGTAAAAGAAGTAAAACTAATTTAAAGATGGTTGAACCCTCAGGCACCAACGCCACTCCTTTTACTACTTTTTTTGTAATGGGTACAGCCGGGTAGGTAAACGCCAGGTTATGTGTCATTTTTAACGGATTTCGGGATCTCCAACGGAACACAAGCAGAGTTCTCTTACCGCGATGCCCCTTTCGGGCTCTTACCGGTGAGCATTTACGCTGTCCATACCTTCAGCTGTTACGACAGCAAGTGACCACATATTCCGCCGTCTTTCCCGGGGTCACTTGATTGGACGGTTCGAGGTCCCTGTCTTGCCGCCCGCAACCCTGGAAGCCCCCCTTTAGTCGCCTCTTACGACAAGCAGGGCATACCGTAGCCCTATTCTGGTCCCGGAACTACAGGGCTAACTCCTATTACCTAGCAACAATAGTAGTATGCGGTACTGTGTTCTTTTTGAACGGTGTAGTAGAGGAAATATCTTTTCTTTTAAGCTATCTACACTCATAGCCCCACACTAGGATTTTCTCCTGTGTCGTGGGTACCATGGACAGCCAAAGACGAATACACAAACACCCAGACCCAGAACAGAAATCTAAACTCATCATTTAGATGTCTTGCCGGGGATCGAACCTGGGACCCACTGCGCGTTAGATCGCTATGGTAACCGCTCGGCCACGCGGGTCATCTTTATCGCTTAAAGCCTGTTTCATGGCGCAAGGACCCATAAATAAGGACCCCCCCTGGTATAAAGGTATAGAATATAAAGACACTTGTATCGGATATTGGCAAAATTATCTGATTGCTATCTTGAAAGTAATTTCATGTTGCTAGTTGCTTAAAAATAAAAATTATGTGATTCTGATCTAATCATGAACATGTGAATACAACTAAGCAGTGATAACCTACGTCATCTACTCATTATCTTCCCCACGGATGGGCTGGCCATTTGCAGACTGATAGATTTGTCAAAGATTGCCATTCATTGCACCAAAATTGCTATCAATTACATCAAACATTTAAACCTATACTAATCTACTAATTACTAATAATGTTATAAAGCAGTAGAGTTTGTTTGGTTTAACGCGTTAATCTCAGGAACTACTGGTTCGAATTAAAATATTATTTTTGTGTTGAATAGTAAATTTATCGAGGAAGGCTTTAGGCTATATAACATCGCGCTATGACTAAGAAAAGTGGAGCAGCAACGAAAAATGTTGCAAAAACGGGAAAATATTTCTAATTTCGAGAGCTTTCCTTGCGGGTGAAACTACCTGGCACAGGTAGTCATACAATATGTCCCTGTATTTTCCGTGACAAGGAATGTCCCATAGAAATCGTCGATCAAAATAAAGACGACAAATAAAAAAAATAGAAAATTGAGAGCAGACTCCAAGACGTACGATGGAAAGAATCAGATAGTTCACCTATCTGATTGTTTCGTACTCTTGAATGGTGACGACTTTGCAACTTTTTTTATAAGAATGAAGTAGCAAACGAGCATGCAGTACACCTGATGGTAACTGCTTACCCACCTATCGACTTCTGCAAGCAACTTCATACAGAACAGGGGTTCTATATGAAGTCTATCACAGATGCGTTGCCATTCTCGAGGACTGGCGAAGATAGTCGCCTCATATATAAGTGAGTCGGCAACCACACCCTTCCACCTCACGCAAGAACTGTTTCACGCTAGAAATAGACGTGGAGGAGTTACTTCCCCGGCCGAACTAGATTGGTTCTACCACCTGGCAATTCATTTTTTAACAACCAACATATCTTATACCATACATTTCTAACTAAAGACTGCATAGAAAAAGAAGCGAGCACAACATAATATAGTAACATGTGTAAAAAATACACTAACATAATTAGTAATTAACATAATCACCATTGTCGCAAAACGCAACGCATTGAATGCATGTGATGTTACACGCGTGTGCGTCTTATTGCCTCATCATGTTGATTTCAATCTAAATCGTACATGTGATAACGTCCTTAGCACAAAAAAGCTAGATTAATATCTTGTTGCCAGTCGTTTATAAATAAAACGTCCTTTTTAATCGGTAATTACGCATGATCGATTCAAATTACGTGTGGTGACTTCATTTCCAAACTTAGGGCCTCAACAGACCTGCGATTGAGATGCGACGTACGGATGTTTTTAAATGCATTTAATACTAGAGGTATTTAGCGCAGCAGTGGCCGAAATTTTATGATAAAAATATAGATATTTAACGGATTTTCTTTTTTAATATTTAAAGGTCAATAGATATAAAATAAAAATTAAAAGTTAAATAAAAGACAAAACCGAAAACTAAAATTAATTGGGAAACAAAAGACAAAAATGTAACGAACAGATTTGTCTTTGCTTGTTTCTATGCACGCAGTTAGTAAAGATCTAAATTTGCAAAGTTGAGTGCGGTCAAAAATTTGATAGATAACCGATTCACATATTTTAGAAATCCATTTGACCAAATTTTAATAAAAATACCGATCTTTCAATAGCCACTAAAGGTAGAGCCCTTCATGATGTAAAGCTGCTTCATTAATATACTTCCTTTGCTTGAGACCTTCCAAAAATGCGATAATATCACGGGTATACGTAACTTCGTGTGTAGACATGTAAGATTCATCAATTATCCCATTATCACCTTAGTATCAAGATTGAAAATTGCAAGTGTAACAACGTCCTTATTACGTACAAAATTGTTACAACAAAAATAATCGTATTATGTGGTTATATGTTTAAAAATATTTTTTATGTACTTCCTAATCGCTAATTAGGTGTGTTGCAAATCAGACCCTTATCACAGTTTGTTAGCGGGAGAATAGGTAATAAGTCACGTTTGTACACGCATGTACGACTGTCTCGTTGCCATGTCGGGTATTCCAATCGCAAATGTGGTACCAGCCTTAGCACGGATTTTGTGGTGTGGTTGTGACAAAAGGTGTTATCAGCTTACTTCCTCAGCAACTTGCCTAGGAAGTAGAAAGATATGATAATTCATGTTTATATTTATAGACAAACTATATATAGTATATTTTTCTCTGTTGTCTGTCGATACATTTTCGTTTTTTTTTTTTGTTTTATACCAAATAACTTATAAATTTTGAAAAAATGACGTTAATCATACTTTAACCGAATTAAACGAACTTTTACAGGACTAGTTCAACCATATCATCAGTACCATATATGTATGTATGCATGTATGTTTGTATGTATGCATGTAGGTATGTATGTATGTTGTTTTTTTATAGGGGGGAAAATATAATTACGAATTACCAACCCCGTATATTGGCCTAGTAGCGACCTGTACTAACTAAAAACCATTACGATCGTCTCGAACGTTTTGAACGTGGGATAATGGGACCATTATAGTAATGGGAAAGGACTCAGTCGTATTTCTCATTGTATGATCTGCAACCAAAACGGCTTGACGAATTTATGTATACAAGGTGTCATTAGATTCGTCTCAGTTGTGACAATATGTGAAGACCGAGGTTGACGTTTTATTTTATTTTGATATTTTAATCATAAAGTGTTATATCTTTTATGTCTTTTATATCTTTTTATTAGTTTGATTGCTTTACCTGTGTATAGATTTGTGTCATTGAGTAACTAATCAGTGTTTAAATTTAAAATATTTTACACATGTCAAACTACAACAAGATTAAAATGGTGGTTTACCGAGTCAGAAGGAGGTTAGTGTGTGTATGTATGTATGAATGTACGTATGTATGAATGTATGTATGTACGTACGTATTTACGTACATATGTTGTATTTTTCATTGTTATTTATAATATGCAGCCAAACCGGCATGACGATTTTAGCATATTAAATGTCAGTGGATTCGTCTCAATTGTGACAAAGAAAAAACACTGATACCTACATATGCACATATATGCTGAAACCTCCTCCTTCTCCTTCTTCCTCTCCTCCTCCTGCTCCTCCTCACACTCCTTCGGACTTAGCCGTATGGGAGTTTGTGTATTCGTGTTTGTCTGTCCATGGTACCCACGACACAGGAGAAAATCCTAGTGTGGGGCTTTGAGTGTAGAAGGCTTGTTTTATAAAATTGTGACAAAGAAAAAACACTGATACCTACATATGCACATATATGCTAAAACCTCCTTCTTCTCCTCCTTCCTCTCCTCCTCCTGCTCCTCCTCCTCCTCCTCCTCACACTCCTTCGGACTTAGCCGTATAGAAACTACCATAACTACCTTTGATACTGAATAATATATCTTTTACTATTATTGTATTAAGTAATTGATGAAATAGTATATAGCGTGGAATAATTATTATATCGTTAATAAGACAAGATTGCACTTAACCATATTAATTAAACAGAAGACATTGCAAACAAACACAGGGGGAGACAAAATAATACAAACTTTTATATGCTACATACCTACTAGATGGCGCTCTACGATTAAGAAAATTACACAATACAAAAGTAATAATAACTTGTTTCATACATGTAAAATAAATATTAAAATTATTTTTTTCTCCTAGCGACAAATTATTAGAAAAAGCAATCCCTGGGCTGATACACGCCTTTAAAACTTTTTGTGATATACAAAAACTCGGAAAATTCTCAATTTTACAAACGTCGAGACTAAACAAGACTAACATGTAACATTTGCCGAGTAAAAGACTCGACTGGTTATTTAAAAAATGAAATAAATTAAGTGTTTATATATAACTAGTTGTGCCACGCAGTTTCACCCGCGTTTAGTAGAGAACAACCTAATTAAAACAAACAAACATATGATGTTATATAGCCTAAAGCCTTCCTCGATATATTTACTATTCAACACAAAAATATTTTTTCAATTCTAACCAGTAGTTCCTGAGATTAGCGCGTTCAACCAAACAAACTTTACTACTTTATAATATAAGTATAGATATAATATCTTTAGTTGCTTAAGAATTTAGATTTAAAGTCTCGTCTTGACTTAAAAATACTTCTAGTAAATGCATCAACGTATTGTACAGACTACAGAATCTTCAAGTCTTTAAGAACGATTCTGTCGTAAGTTTAAAAGGTTGTCTTCAGTTTGTCTTAAGACTTCAAAGAATAGTCGAGCCATAAGTCAGTCAGTGAGATGAATATTTTTATTTGAATTAAGACTGATTTTTCATTACAACTTCAATCTCTTCGTTAGCAAAGATCCATCCGCCAGGCGTTATACTTTTTTTTTTACTTTCAAATAAGTAAATAATCACAGTAATATCAAGCTCATTATTGTAGGTGACCTTTATAAAACTGAGTCAAAATACAGCTAATCTCTTCCTATGTTGTCAGAAATGTAAATAAAATTATCTTTTCTCTCGCTTGTCTGTTTTTAAGTAAACATTATGCGTCAATATTATTATTTACACACCTACAGCTTTATGTTGATGAACTTATCATAAGAACGTTATATTAATGGCGATTCACTAATACTAGAATATTTTGATGTATTCTTGATAGGTTTTTTTTTTTAATTTCGTCTTCTTTTGTCTATGATCATAATATATTTTTTGTTTATTTTTATGCTGTATGGATCTCTGTCAGTTTTTGTTTCATGTTTCTCAAAGGTGCTAATGTCGTGTTTTTGTTGCAACTTAAGTTTTTTATAACGATAGAGAATGGATTAGTCCATTAGGATTAGGATTTTGATTTTTATTAAAATTGGATATTCATCAAAAAATGTACATGAATACAATTCTTAAACATCCTTAGATGTTTAAGAATTGTACATACAAAGAAAATAATAATATAATAGAACGACATCCATCTACACCCATATCTACTTTTAAAGAAATTCTATTCTTTATATTTCCAATATTTAGCATAATAAATAATAAAAAAAACTTACCACCATGTTTGTAGAGTACGAAAATTAGTCTTATGATAACAATTGAAATTAACACTATCACTGGTAATAATCCTAGTAATTGTATTTCACTATGTTCGCTCATTTCGTCCTTTGGTTCTGTCGTCACTTCCGGCTCAATATCGTGTACCATTTCGCTCATTTTTTAAATAAAAAATAATAATAATAACAACAGATAATTAAGAAAAGTCGAAAAATTCGCGCCAAATACTCAATATCATAATATGTTTGACACAAAAAGAAACAGATTAAAATATAATTATCCTTCAGTCACAAATTTCAAATTCAAAATTCGAACATTTTATTTTTTATTTCAAAGCAAAGTTATCACGCGTCAGCTTAAAATACACGTCGGTTGTGTTTTGAAGACAGTTCGGATTCGCGGATTGATTCTATTCGCACTCGTCAGATTGTAGGCTATTGATAAAGTTTACGGCAGTATTGTAATGCCTTAAGGCGTATTTTCACGTAACAGTCTAAAAGGATTATGTTCGAGACTGTAAAGATATGAAGATGTACAATGATAAGACGTGATTCAGTTTCGTGTCTGACATCACGCTAAATACAGTTGTAAATGAAATTAGGACAATAGGAATGAATGAAAGTCGTTGAAACAAAGTAAGAAAAACATGCTTTACTGAGGGTAAATTCTTAAAACTACCTATTAAATTTTAAAATCTAAATGAAAATGTATGTATTATCTGGATCTAGGTGGGTGGATGGTATTTACCACCCTTTTAGAACACTTTTAGCATCCATGCGTACTGATGGGTAATGGAAAAAGAAAATATATATTTTTAAATTAATCCCATTCTTGTTTATATTTTTCGAAATAAGTTTATTGTTATTGGAAAGAAAATAGTCAAGATAAATAGTGATAGTTCTTCGCGTTTTTTGATTTCAATGCTAACACAGAAAATGAAAAATAATATTTTTTATATTGTTTATTTATAAAAATGTACGTGTATTATACGTTTGTATTGGCATTAATACTTCTCATTTTTATATTAATGCGTTGTAAACAATAGCTAGTAGGGCTGTTGTCTGGACTATCCATAATATTTATATACAACTTAGGTAATTGTATATGGCGGTACACCTATTATGCGCTAGTCCTTCTATGAGAAAAGACAGGGTCAATGTGACCAAGGTTGCCACATATTTATTTTGCTCGTAAAATAGCGAAGAAACAGATGACAAAGATTATTTAGATTTCTCTAAAACAAGTTGGTAACCCTTAATTTAATAAATTAAAATAAATATAGTAGCAAATGCATATGTATGATAAAAATAAAATATCCGTCGGCTATACATTTCACATATACATAAAAATGTTAAAGAAAGATGAAGAATAAGTTACTCAATGATAACAATTAGAATTCCTATAATATTTAATATAATAAATAATTAATGCTCTTAAAAAACCACTAAATTTAATTTAAAGGCTTTCTTTTCGATTAAATACTCAATTAAAACTAAAAGTTCTTATAATTTAAATTTATATCACATTTTTAAATGCGAGTCAAACCGCAGGTCATAGTCTTCAATAAATTAAAAAAGGTGACAAAAGACATATTTGTAAAGTATCATTTGAAGGTTGTCGCAATCGAGCAAGCTTAGCTAAGGGCATAAACGCATCTGCGATTTTAAATATTGCCAAGACCTCTCATTTTATCATCATGGCCGTTTCGTTATCACTATCATCGAGAAAAATAATTATTTTTCTTCAAAAATTTTACCTAAGTCTTACAGAATGCAAAAACACATATTAGAAAGTTTGTTTTAAACCACCGACAATTAGTTAAAAAGAAAACAAATTGTAAAGTAAACTTACAAGTAAAGATATTAAAATAGTAATATTAGCCTGTTAACAACCATCGACAATTAAAAACTTTTAAAGTTTGTGTGCAAGCAACGACAACATCATTTAAAATGTTTTTACAGCCTCAGCTTAGCGCCATTAAGCCTATCTTTATTAATCTCTGCGTCCATTTTTTTAAAACGTAGTAATCTAAAACCATCCACAATGAATTTCAAACTTAAATCATAAACCATATAATATAGCATCTATCTTACAAGGTCACGTTACAAAATTGTTAATTATATTATTTTATTTACATTACCATTTTAACATTGCTAGTAAAGGTCACAGACATTAAAATATAGAATTCATTATTCTAAACTTAGCATGGACGAAGAATGCAAATAGAAACCTAATGCACAATTTCTGGTTGTAACTAACATACTTATCAAGTATCTTTATTTTTTAATTTATTTTATTTTATTAGAATCAATATGGTCTGATTGGGGACTTACTTCTGCCGAAAACATTGAATAACGTGGAAGAATAAAAATAATAATAATCTAGAATGGTGAAGTATGTCATC
>DWNE01009649.1:0-10789 GCA_018249875.1 Cecropterus toxeus
TTATGATACTTTTTCTTCACTATGTTGCCAAAAACTCATATAAGCCTTAAATAAAATATATATCATTATGAACAAAAATTTCATTTTAAGCAGTCGGGTTTTTGTTTTAAGTTTTTAACGATGTAACTAGTTGAATATAGCGTATAAGTTGCATACACTGTAAGCCACAAACACACACGATCAATCTCATATGTGCAGGCGATATATAGTTCGCAATATCATTACTAGTAGGCGAATACACATATTGGAAACTGAGATTTACGAACAGATGGGCTACAAATAAATTGGCAGGAATTTGTTTCGGTTACAATGTTACGTACATTATTCTACTTATATTTAAATATGAAAGAGGCTTTCGTGGTTATATCTGACTAATACAAATTATGTTGAACGCTGGTGTATTTTTAGGGTTCCGTACCAAAAGGGTAAAATGGGACCCTATTACTAAGACTCCGCTGTCTGTCTCCAGGCTGTATCTCATAAACCGTGATAGCTAGAAAGCTGAAAATGATGTATTTCCGTTGCCGCTATAACAACAAATACTAAAAATTGAAAAAATATATATATGAAGGTGGGTTCCCATACAATAAACGTGTTTTTTGCTCAATATTGTAGATAATGGTGGAGAACCCTTTGCGCGCGAGTCCGACTCGCACTTGACCGATTTTTATTTAAATGTTGTGGGGAAGGAAGGACATATACGAGAGTTTCTAATATATTCCTCAATAGCAAGATATCTGGGGCCGACTTCCGATTGATTATAGCATAGTAGGGATTGATTATAGTCCACTGGCTGATTGCACTTGATGAATCTATCACCAGGTGGTGGTACCATTAAAAGGTGGTATAACGAGTATAGTTCTGCCGGGGATGTACCACCGCCATATCTATTTCTATTTCTGGTGCCAAGCAATTTCTGCGTTGCCTGCTCACTTTCGTATGAGGCGCCCATCTCAGTGCTTGGGAGTAGCAACGCATTTGTGTTTGGCTTTAGATAGAAGCCCTGTTCTATATGAAGTTGCTTACAGGCATCCATGTGCGAAAGTATTCACTTACCATCGGGTGGAATGCGAGCTCATTTGCTGCTTTAATTTAACTAAGAAAAGATACAGTAAACAATAAATAATCGATAATTAGCATATTCAATAGCTACATTTATTCTAATTAACGTTGCTTCAAAAGCAATAGTTCTATCACCATTCTTTGTGCACGCATTATATTATGATTATAATCACGTGTTTTACGAAAATATAATATCTTAATGGAAACTCCATGGTTACGTAGAAAAAAAAAAACGATTTAAAACAAATTGAAACAATCTCTGGTATATATCGTATACCGTTCATATTCGCGAATGAACCTGAAAGCAGCACGTGGAATCGACTGGCTATTTCCTTTTTCCACAGATTGATCTATTTCCTGTCAACTGTCAACTTTAACTGTTACCGTCGATTTGGGAGACGATAAAGCAATCTATCATGGCTTGCTTATCGTTTAGAACTTTTACTTGCTTTTGTACACCGTGGGATCCGTGATTAATGATGGTTTTGGATGAGAGGTTAAAGTCGCTATAAACTACTTACTTTTGTAGTAAAGTATCTTCTTCTGTCTAAGTTGAGCTTCTATTAAGAAAATTAGCTTTAATTAAGCTGTCAGTTACTAAACAAGTAACAAAGCTGAACGTTTAACATGACATTCAGTTTGTAGTCATACTGACGAAGGTTGCTCCTTGTACATCAATCGATGTGATGTTATCTAACTCGGGATTTACTTCAAGGCCTAATGAAAAACCGTGTCTACTCTATTTTTTTATAAAGTAATATCTTCGATTCGTTGCCGGAAATTACAAATATGATAGACATATCGTAAGGACCTTACTCTTATTTTTGTGTTTATAAATAAATGTTATACCGTGTAAACGACAATATAATAAAACGGAGACGATAATAGTTGAAAAATATATGTAATACGTATTTATATTTATTGTTTATCCGATTTTCACGCTAACCATCCTTTACGTGTTTAGGTGAATGTGTCGCAAAAAAATCACAACTTATAATACAAGGTAGGTATTATAAGTCAACTTTGATATAAGATAATGGAGCCAGTAGAGAGCAAATTATAAATATTCATAGTAGAATCGATATGTCTATAACTTGTTTCGATCTCGACGTACAATAGAATAATTTATTTACATAAAATAAAACAGATAGACATTTAGGTGTTACAAATTTCACTATCTCTAATTCTGCTAACAATGCGATAGCACGCAAATACAAGCCATAAGAATACATCAGACAATTAAATAAGATTCATAGAATTTAACGAAACCTAAAAATACATAAAAAAGTAAAGCAACCCTTTAGTAGCTGTTAAAAAGAAATAACGTGTATTCCTACTTCATCGGAGTGCGACACATGTAGGGAATGTAGTGTCTCTTCCAGGAAAAACGTCGATTAGTGTAATGGATAGCAAAAACGTTCGGAGACAGCAACGGTGGCACAATGGCCGAGGTTAGGTAGAACGTTTACGGGCAAGCATTGTTGTGCTAATATTCAGAACGGACCACTGTTCATCTCATGAATATTAACTGATATTAATTGTCTCTCAGACAGCCATTGGCGGTTGAAAATATCCGTACAATGAGAAGCACGACTTGCTACTTGAACGTTGTTGTTTCTAAACATTGGTTTGGTATGTCAAGTGTCGCTCTCATTTTAAACACTTGTCAACAACATCACTGACCTTTATCGATGTGTTTTTGTATTTTTTAAATGTTATACGTACTGGTAAGTATCATATCTATATATTTGAAAGAGTTCAGAAGTTTTTCTATTTTGTTCATCAAAATTTCCTTCTTATCAGCTTGTAGTTATTAGCGAGAGGATGTAAAAAATTGGAAAATGATTATAAATTAATAATTTACTCTTTTTACACGCATAAGTCCACGATAGAATTTTTCCTGTGTCGTGGAAACCTTGGAAATAGAAAAAGATATATCTGTCTAACAGGGACTCGAACCCGAAAACCACTTTGTGTCCGACCAGTATTATGACCGCTTCGTCACACGTCTCTTCAATTTCGAATTTCAATGTCTAGGCAAATTTTAACACATAAAATGTAATTATTATGGCCGTATTTCAATCACGCTCACAAGTTGCATTAACATGCATACAGCAAATTAACGAAACAAAAGAACATTAGGTAACATATGTACAGTTTTGTATTTTTTTACATTGTACATTTTTATATTGCTTTTTAAATCGTAGATTAGATCTTACATTTAAACCTAACCACAAATCAACTACTTACGAATCTGTCAAACGCGACTCCAACTTGGTACATTTACCTTCGACAAACAAAAACCTTTCAGGATAGTTATACCCATGTTTAAACATTTCGTATTGAACATGTGCCGTTCCTTAGCTGCTGGTATCGACCGATCGTATACATAAGTAGTTTGGTTTGTGATCCCCACGATCCCTACATTTCTATTCGGAACACGAATTTTATCACCCACAGAAGCTATTTTACTTGTTAAATTTCTGGGACACAGTCATATACTGTACGTGCGTGACGTATAGCTAAAAAGATTTTTGTAATATAGAAATATACGCGGTCTATCTGAGGGTTACTGCCTATCGACATCGGTAGTATGAACACCTGATGGTAAGCAGTTGCTGTCACCTATGAACAAGGGCGTCGTCACTCTACAATTTGTGCAGGGAAGACTGATCAAAATTTTTAAAGCTTTTTCCGCGTCGGGAAAGAAAGCGAGCGGCACGGGCAATGCGACCACATGTTGTATCCCCACTCCCTTTTCCAGCAGCGTAATTTAGTACATGGTACATTAAGAATGGGATTGGTGACTTTATTCGAGTTGGACTGCTTATGACTTTTGTTGCCTTATTTGCAAACTTTTTTAGAATCTCTGGGGGGGGGGGCAGCTGCCCCTCCCTGTCCCCCTTTGGCGACGCCCTTGCCTATGAACATCTATTACGAAATCCAAATACTTATAGATCAGCGGTTCTAGCTTAAGGCAATCTTAGATGCATTGGCAATCCAGAAGACTAAGATGATCGTCTCGAACGTACATCATCCAGCACGTCATTTTTCCACCGACGCAAGAGCTTTTTTACGCAAAAAAATGATTCCGTAGTACCTCCCTTGTACAACCTTACACAAAGTGAGAAAGCAAGGGTAAAAGTAGAAGAGTAGGAACAAAAGTTGATATTATGGTATTTCCCCTTATTTTTCTCTTTAATATGTGTCTTGATGTAGGTAATTCAGCCATTATCACAGGCGGCTTTGTTTGAGATGAAAGTAACTGTCGTTGGATGTTATTAACGGCATGCCGGCTGCTTTGGGAGAGGGCTCTTCAGACGACGTCGTTAGTACGGTTTACTGCTATATGTGGACGACTTTAGCACAAATATTGATGTTAGTATAGTAGAGCATTTACAATTTGGGTCATTACGCTCGAATAAACTGAAATTAGGTTTTGAAATTTATATAACGTGCATTATAGAGATCCAGATACACTATAATACACTATACAGAGACCACCCTCTCTTATGAAATTTATGCAAAGGGAACAAATAAGCGATAGTTAATGGTTACTGCCGCCCATCGAAATCTAAATCGCTACGGCGTCTTACGTAAACATCGGACACAGTCCGTTTAATGTCCTTGATAAGTATAAAACCTAAATATTTCAGATATCTATACTAGTTTAGAATATTAATTCGTAAAGTATAAAAGACACGTATAGTCACTACTGAAAAATATCTATCAAATGAAATTATTTGAAGATTCTAAATTCTTGGGGTTTGAATCAAGAAAATGCATGATTTTCTCATGTTCAATCGTATGTGATATGTTCACAGGTCGGACACCACCTGCATTATTTATTCTTGCGCCTGATAAGCTTCACCGAAATGTGCAACCCATGTATCAGAATACATGGCCAATAAAGCAAATGCCTTCCTGTTACGTCAATAAATTAGTTGATTTTTTTAATGTATATTTTATTTTACATGTACTATCCAAATGAAAAAAAAAAAATTGTATTAATTTTGAAATCCTTAAATGTTGCTCATAAATTAACTGTTAGGCGAAACAAAGTTCCGGTCAGCTAGTAACTATAAAAATGACCACTTTGTCAAGAGAGTACGTAGTAAAAAAGTTTATAGGTCTTACCCACAAATCCATGAGTGTCTGCGTCGTGGTATGGAGGCGAGGGTGAGCGCGAAGGGTGGCAGCGCGGTTGGCGGATCGTCGGATTCATCTTGCGCACCACTCACGCGCACTTCGGGCACGCGAAGCTGATGTCGACCACTCATCACTACACTTTATAACTCTATTTATCTTCTTACATAATATATCCCACTTTTCAATACAGATCTATCGCGTTTCGAATTCGGTATATTTTTACAGCCCTTTCCAACTCTCATATTTGTCTTCGTCTTAATCACTTCATGTGATCATTAACGAACATTCGAGTGAAAATTTCGCACCTATAAATTGTTCGAAACGTTTAGTATTTATTTAAAACGTCATTCAGATATAAAATATTGCTAAGAATCCCAAAACATTTCACATTATTTAAAAGTTCAGTAAACATCGTATGTTTAACGTTAGCATTCTATTTCTACGCAGTTCTTTTGCATAAATAATGACTAATAATACCTAACATATTTATAAAATAAATGGAATGTGTTGTTAACTGTAATTATCGTATATTTCGTCTTGACCCCTTCACGCTTAAAATAATTTAATACTAGAATTTTCAATAAAATATTAGTTTAGGTGTTTAAATAAAAAGCGTTGTACGAGAGATTTCTGAGTACTGGATTTAATGATGCTGCGAATTTAAATCTGCAAGGAATCGTTATTTTCCAAAGCAATTCAATTCTACATCTTTCCGAGGTTCCTATTGACAATAGAGCTGAAAGGCTTTGTTGGAGGGGCCTCGTGACATCCGCTTATGCTCGCCGCCATTATTCTAGATTCGTTTTATTCAAGAAACCCTCGATAAGATTTTAACTTTTCAGCGTACAAAGCCATATACTAAGCCTGGGTTGCCGAGCGCCATGTGAACGAAATAAAACATTTAGTGAACATTTTTGTATTTACGAATGAGTATAGAATTTTAAGATTTTAAAAGCTTTTTTGGTCAATTATAACCTACGTTTAGGAATGGTTTGTGTTGATTTAGATAACAGGTCTACAGAATTACTGAACGTTGAAAACAGTCTGTTAAGCCTGAAGAATATTAAATAAAAATTTACAAAAACACATATGCAACAAGTAAGAAACCCCATTCCTACGGTATTGTACGCTACAGTCTCACATACTCGTAAAAATAAGCGGAAATATGTATGAGAAGGTATATTTGACCGGGACATTATCGCATCTGTTGGCTTGATGCCTAATAGGTATCTACGCCGCGACCCTGCTTTCAGGGCTGAACATATCTTACGATGAAAAGTCGTAAAAGTAAATTGGCATTATTACTGTGGTATTCGGTCGGTTAACTTCCGATTTTTTGTGAAAATAAGAAAGCGTTTATTACACAACATCGAATTAATTACGGTCTTTTCACGTGCTTACGGCAAGGTGAAATATTATGGTAGTATTCATTTTTTTATAGGTAGGCTTTTAAAATAATTCCGAGTACAGTAATTAGTACTAGTACGGCCATACAAACATTTTACGTTTTAAAGTTTTTTTTCTTATAAACACATTGGTTATTGACTAATCTTTCAACATGGAAATTGATACTAAAGACAACAATTTGTATGCAGCTTTTAAATTATATAGCCATAGAAAGGTAAAATGGATGAGTTAATATTTTGTTATTTTCCATTTAATAAATCTTCGCATGTCTTTCACTTACATTTTTTTCACTTCACGAATGTTGGTGTACAGTTAGACGCTTTCATCAAAATTATATATCGAAACCTAATGAATGTAGAGCACTCTGTTTTACTTCCATTAGGCATCCATTACTCCTTAATTTTATATGAACATATCAGGCTCTTTAATTTAATATTCTCATAACATTCAATTTTTTATCTAAAAAAGCAACACTTAGTCGTGTTCTCTGTTTCTCGTCCAAACTGTGCCAAAAATATTTATCTTAAATGTGTTCCAACAATGTTAAGATGTGCTTAAAACGAAGATAATGTTACATTTAAGTGCAAGTTTCTTCTGTTTTAGAAAGCAGCGATAGATGTAAACGTGTGGTAAATAGGTACCTAACGACATATCCATTGAAATATTTGTACATTACTTACCTTCCGTTTACGTATTACAGAATTACAACAATTCGCCACAAAAAAAAATGTATATTGTATCTGACGTACCCAGCGTCTCATAAAGTTTCATAATAAAATTACCCGCACTTTGCATCATATATTTATGTACACATTAACTAAAGTAAACTGTAATAATTTAATTTTAAGATTCCATATGTTCTCAATACGTAAATTTATATTTTTCTTAGAAAATAAACGTAATAAATGCATCCAGTCCACCTGATGGTAAGTGGCTACTGCCACTCATGGACATCGAAAATAATTGCTACACAGAATAGAGAGACAGATTGTGCTATAAAGCGGATCTAAAGGGGGGCAAACCGGGGCCTATGCCCCCGGGCGGCAAGTTCAGAGAGCGGCAAATTCAAACCTTGCAAACGAAAGCGCAACTCATCATTGATTTAAATTTGACCATTGGGACGCCTAGTCAGTAGGAAGTGGAACTTTTGACACGTATACGTTTTACTGATCACCAATTATTGGACATTTGATGGCTGAAATAATGGTAAAAAGAAATTCAAGCGGGCAGGGGCGGCATTCTTAAGTTTTTGCCCCGTCTAAAAATAATTGAACATCCGGGGCTGCTAAAATGAAAGACGCTGCTGTCTATTTCCGTTTTGTCACCTCCCCTATCTATGGGAAGAGAGTAGTAGAACTCCTTTTCTTCCTAAGACGGCATTCAAGTAATCACCAGAAGCACATTGGCTTCTTACGTATCTATAGCCTACGTAGATACATATAACCAAAAGACGATCTGGAATATCATTGTAATATATTCGTAGTAATTATATTCAAATTATACGTAAATAGTGAGACGTCGAAATGTTCAACCATTTATGTAAATTAAATACATACAGTATATACCTATATATACTAAGTGAATGTATGTATGTATGTATTATATATATATTAATACGCGAAGAAAAACCTTCCACTCCCTCTTTAGGAATATTGCGTACACGAAAGTGTGAGATTTAGCATACTTAAAGTTAATGTAGAGAAAGATTTCGGAAAGAGAATATTTATGTGTAACAGGAGTTAAGCATTTACCAAACAAAAAAATAAATCATTCATTATTTAAAATTTTGATATTTATTTTAAAATTATTTAAAATATGAATAAAGTCAAATGTTTTGTTGTTTTAAATACAGCAGGAATTTAAACCATTAAACCCTAAATTAAGTAACTAGTAACTCGTAACTCAAAAATATGTGCTCAGTCGAAAAATACGTAAAAAACTAATTGGTAAGAGATGAAAAGTGTCTAAATATGTGATAAAAACGAAATTTAATCTCTTTCAAATAAAAATTATTCCTGGTATACTGTGATGAATACAATGGTTTATTGTCGTTCGAAATTCGACCACTGCAACGGGCCTCTAGTAGGGACAGATTATTACAGAACATTGAATTTTTTAAGATTAAATTTTGCGAGAATCCTTAACGGTTCCATTAAAACTTTTCTTTTTTACTTGGAAAGCACGAACCCCTCGTAAAAGGAATTGGCAATCGTTTTCGATACCACTTCGAACAGCTATAGACTTGAAAATAATTGAAAAATAATTAAGTTATGTTATAAATATAAAATAATAAAGGTATGTGCAAAAAGAATTAAAATAAGTTATAGTTCAGCAAGCAACGTTCTTTTTCTTTATCTTGTTAGAACTGAACAATCGTTAGGTTCATCTTAGCTTCAGCAATTAACTTCATCTTAATTTACAAACTTAAATAATTCTTAAAATGTAGAGTCGAACAATTTTTAAGTAAAATCTTAGTATTATAATACTCAATTTAATTTACCACTACCATGTCTTTATAAAACATAATATATAAATATTATGTTTTATAAAGACATGGTACACACATTTAACAATTATACAAATTATTACAATTTAATGTACCTTAGAATAAGTACAATCGATTTCCCAATATTCGACTATAATCATTATTGAAATCGTTGTAAACTTTAATTACAACAAAACTCATCAATACCTTTGAAACAAGAAAAATGATCAGTTGACAATCAAAAGAAAAACTTCTTTCAACCGACCTTACGTTTCAATTGAACTTTTATCTTTGTCTATTTATTTCTGAATATTAAAAAGCAATCTGTAGTTCGATACTCCGTACAAAAACATGAAACACGAAGCTATCGCTGACCTTAAGTTGTCAGGGTCTGTTTCAATGTCGCAAGCTTAAATAAAGAGGCAATAAAGCTTGGGTAGGGCAGGGAAGCACTATTAATCGCAAATCGTGAACTTCGCGTGCTGAGCGCCTGACAGACACACGGCACGCACACCACCGAATATACGTGCAGTTATAAAATCGACAGGCGCTTCGTGCGCTCCACTTGTTTAACTAAACAAATAGAATAACGTTATTGAATTATGATGAGGGTTCTGCGTTTAGGATTACACCAGATATTTTATGTGTATTATATTTCAATGATCGTTTATTAAGTTTTATTTAAGCAAAGGTATTTAAAGGATTTACATATGTAGAAGGATTTGCATAGATGCAAGTTTGGAAGACAATTCAAGATTAAATTTGTGACCTCGTTAATTAGAATATGTGAATTTTTATTTTATGATTTACACTACACTGATGTGAGTTTCAAATAAAAATATTTCTGAGAAGAATAGATACGAAAAAAATGACATGAAACTATTGTTTTTAAAAACTTACTTTACTACAAATGTATTATGCTCGTTATTTAGTACTCTATATACTTTTAAACTCTTCTATTCATTGATAAAGGTTATACTAGTAAGGCGAAGCACAAGCGTGACCTAACACGCCAAAGTCTAGTCGTGTAACGTCTTACCTACATGGGAGGTATAACGACTCTTGTAAATAGGTCAAAAAGTCAATTTGTTTTTCGGACAAAACATCGCCTACCTTGTTTGTTTGCTGAAATGATAATTTATTCGCGGACACGCCGCATTGAAATGAAACCATTATTAAGTACGTACTTTAAATTTTGCAAGCCTAATGATAACGTAAACAAAGGACGGTCACGGAAGCCACAGATAATTTAGGAGACTGCGTACAGCATTCTGAATGAGTACAGCAATAACAATAAACAATTATGTATCTAACGGGTGACGTATTACATTCAATTAGTACCTATAGTCACAATGTATGGTTCGTTGGTGTACCATCGCAGTTAGCGTACAATAATAAATTAAAGGTACCGGTACCGTATCGGAACCCTTATAGATTCATCACGTTAGTCTGTCTGTCCGTCTGTCCGTATGTTTGAGATATAATCCCTTTCAAAGTGGTAAAATGAGTGCCCCCCACCCCGCTAACTTTTAAACTAAGAGTGTTAAAAATCTGGATAAAAGATATATTTTGTAGATGTTAAGAAAAACTTTTAACGAAAATTGGTTCGAACAAGATATGGTTGTCAATTTTTGAGATATAGCACTTTTTCAAAAACTGAGTAACATAACTTTGTAATTCATACAA
>DWNE01009650.1:0-10788 GCA_018249875.1 Cecropterus toxeus
CACTTCAGCTTGCTAATTTTGAGAGCTATGTCGGTGAGCTTAGTTCGCCTACGGATTTCATCGTTGCGAATCATGTCAAATTCTTGTACCTTAGTACGAATTTATTACGTTTCCTCAATAATTATAATTGTTAACATATATAACAATAATTGTTGACTATTTCGAGCAATCGACCATGGACGTAACCAATTTCATGTAGAACAGGGATTTCATCTGAAGTCAGTCACAGATAAGTTGATACTCCTGTGGAATAAGACCCCTCATGTGCAAGTGAGCCGGTCACCACACCCTTCTACGGAATCGCAAGAACTACTTCACGCAGGAAATGTGTAGTACCTCTCCGGACGTACCATATTAATTTTACCACTTCGCAAAATTTCCAACTTTGGTGACATCAAAGCTACTTCCTATTTCTGTCAATTGTTTATTTGAGTAAAGAAGCAAACGAGTATATAGTCTGATGATAAGCGATCACTGCCATGGCCTCTGTTTCGAAACAACTCGATATAAAACAGGGTTTTTACTTTTAGACGACCACTGATTTTTTGACATTCAAACTAAAATAGTTGCCTGAAGTGTGAGTAATCACATGAACTGCTACACGCTAGAAATAGGTGGTAACTTCGTAGTCGAACAAAGTTAATTGCAGAAGTTTATGAACAGCATTCTTCTTATTTGAAGCGAATTCCTGTACATATGTCCATCGGCGACCGTGACCACTTACCGTTACGTAAACTGCATCCTTCCTAACTTACAAAAATGCCTGTACATTCATAATATCCAGCGTGGTGGAATAAGTATAACATTATCATCACTCGACGCTTTTAATTTCAAACCTAGCAGGGGGGTAGTATTTTCCAAAATATTCGACGTGGCCGTGTACACAGCCTTTAACGGCACAGGAGCCCCCAACGTAATAAGATGGGGTCGTAAAATGCCGGCTCACAGCCGAATAGTCGCACTAGTTCATTTTAACCGTTCATATAAAATGCTCGAGATGAACAGAATATGGGGCGTTAGCGAAACTTCATTACGCCATATCGTAATTTGAGATCTCGACTTCTGATTATGCTTTAGCACTAGCGAATCCAGGAGTTTTGTTTCGGAGGGAAGGAGGTCTAGCATGCTAAAAGTTCCAATAAACTGATGACGAAAAAAATACAGACGAATTAAGTACCTCCTCCTTTTGGAGGTCGGTTAATAAGGCATTTAAAAAACGAAAAATGTACGAATTCAGTATGCGAAAGTCTAAGTAAGATTTTTATGCGAGAACCTTATTCTTCTATTTTCGAAAGTTTGCTTCTCCCTTAAGATCATGGATGTGGTATGAACAGGGCACCCTTACGTACTCTGGTCAACTACAGTAATTATTAATTATATTAACTTTAGATTGCGTCTGGTCTGCACAGCCCTATCTGAAACAATGAATTAAAAAAGCTTTCTTAATGCCTATGCAGAATATTCATGACACGACCCTCGTAGAATCAAAAAAAAATCGCGAAACAACGATTATCATTTTGTTCAATTTCTCTTAACATATCGCCTTTTTAAGTTGATTTTTCCTGCAATACCTAGGTACTTCTCTCGACCTCTTTCGCGACCCCCTTAGTGAGGTATCACGACCCCCCAGGCTGAAAAATACTGTCACAGTTTATGTAGTGCGTTACGAGTCAGTCAGTCTTAAAGCTTATATAACTTTGTACGTAAAGACAATTAGTGGATATTGTGATGTTTACGAAAGTATATAATTGTTGTGTTGTTGACTCGTTGACGCCAGCCTTATTTGTTTGATGAGTATGTCTTTTACGACTAATAAAAGATCTGAAGTTATCTTGAACCTCTTACAATGTTTACTCCGCAATATCCACAATAACAAGCTTTGTTCCGAGTACCAGAAAATACGAAATAGTTACTTTATTACGCTCCAGTGTTTTTTCCTCTTATTCTAAGTGATGTTGGAGTAGAAACTAAATAATTCAGAATTGTGAAGAGAACATTGCAGTAATAATACACAATACATATTTTATTTACAGAGATACAGGTTTTTCAGTTTTTATTATACATACGCACATGCAATGCACCTGATAGTAAGTGGTTACTGCTGCCCATGGTCTTCTTTAACTTCATATAGAACATGGGTTCTACCTGAAATTGGTCACACATGCGTTTTTTTTTGTTCTCAAGGGGAAACCTTCCAAAGGTACCTGATGTCGTGGGAGTGACGCCAGGTTATGTGGGATTTTTACCGCACTAAAACACCCCCGGTGGCCGTCTTCGGCGCTACGAAGAGGACTCCGGGATCTCCTAAGGAACGCAACCGGAGTCCTCTAAGCGCGTTGCCCCATCGGTCTCCACCCAGATAAGCGGCTGAGCCCACCGCACCGTCTGGTCTTACAACGGTATGGGACCACACATACTGCCGTCCTTCCCGGGGTCGCCTGGCTGGACGGTTCGAGCTCCCACTCTCGCTGTCCGCAACCCCGGAAGCCCCTTTTAGTCGCCTCATACGACAGGCAGGGTTATCGTAGCCTTATTCTAATCCCGGAACTACAGTGACACACGTGAGTGGCCGAATACTAAGTTAGTCGCCTCACATATAAGTGAGCCGGCAACCACCCCCTTCCAGGGAAACGCAAAAACTGCTTCACGCAAGAAACAGGTTTGTTAAATCCACTTATGTCTGTGGTTCTTATGTGTGTAGTTTTTTTTGCAGTTGGATTAATTTTTTGTACCATTGCTATTTTTTTACACTAGTAGAGTTTTTGCACGTAGTTTAATATATTAAGTTGTTAATGTGGCTCTCTTAGAGATGCGAGCACCACTCCAGGTTAGGCCTCACTTGTGGCTTAAGCAGTAGAATTTTTTCACTGTAAAGTACTACTCTGCTTTGTTATGCACATGCTAAAAAATAATTACCTATGTTTATTGAATTAATATAAAAATTCAAGGTTCTACGCATAGAACGTTTGACACGAAAAAAGAAAAACCGAAGAGCCTAATTAATGACATTTTCCCAGTGGTAGGGTAGCTATTAGAATGAACATGCTCCTACGGTCCCAGGGTCCAATAAATTTTACTCTTACTCGGCCGAATCTCGAGTCCTCGTAGAGATTACACACCCGCCGAACCAAAGACGAATATTCATTTACGGGATATTAAGTGACAATTTTTTATACCAGGTGGTAGAACCAATGAAGTTCGAAAGGAGAAGTACCACCGCCATACCCATTTTTAGGACGAAGCAGTTCTTGCATATCGGTGGAAGAGTGAGGTTGCCAGCTCACCACCAGCAACGCATCTGTGATCGACTTCAGATAGAACCCCTGTTCTATATGAAGTTGCTTATTTATTTATTTATTAAGCTGCACCAACAAAGTTAACACTAATACAGTCAGTAATTAATAAGGTTTAACATAATGCTAAGTGTCACTTCAATTAAAGGTACAGACCGCATGAACTTACAGATGTCCATCATCATGGGCGGCAGTAATCACTTACCCTCAGGTGGACTGCATGCTCGTTTGTTACATTTAAATAAAAATACATCAATAGAGCGTGTGATGAGTTCGTATTTGAAGTACGTAGTAGATAGGTGGGACTAAATGATAACCGCATAAGGCGAATTCGCGTGAGTCGAGGTATAATTTTGTATTTTTAATTAGGGCCGGAAACTGAAGACAGTAGCAAATTAGACAATAAATGTTTATTAAGATCCTAAATTATACAAATATAAAATCACTTGACGAAGTTATTTTGTTTGGCTGCCGCAAAATTCTCTCTCAACATGCTAATATTATTAATTGTAGAGGAAATAAGCTTTTCGGTCGAGTATGTATTTTCCAAAATTTGTAAATTGAAAATCGCGTAACTCCGGGTTCGCGTAAGTCGGGGAAGCGTAATTCGTATTATCACTGTACTTCTAATACTTCAGCAGAATAGCGCTGCAATTACGATAAAGTACTAGCTTATTTCCGCGACTCCGCCCGCTTCGGATATTTGCTACGGTTCTATGTGAATCTAAATCATAACCTATCTATCGAAATCCGACCAGTCGTTTTTGCGTAAAAGAGTAAGAACCACACATACATCCTTAAAAACATTGTGATTTATATGTAGACGAATAAATAATCCATTTAGTAGTTCCTAAGTGTGCCTCGCGGTTTCACTCGCTTTAAAAGAAAATGCTTTTATAATCTAACAATTAAATAAGGTTTGAAAAGAGTTCTCCTTCAAAGCCGGCGATGTATTGGCGACTCCCCGTGTTGCAAATGTCCATAGGCGACGGTGACTACTTACCATCAGGTAGCCCGTCTGCCTTACCGTTAGGTTTAGGTATAAAAAAATGTAAATATTTTCAGTGCATCAATTTTAACCTAATACGATGATTTTTTACAATTCCTATCGTATGAACCAAGAAAGCGTCTAATGAATAGGCTCCCTAAGTACAGTGGCGGCGAACGCGGCGTGTTTACACACGCAAGCCAAATTGCAGCTTCGATTCCCCATTGTGGGCTGTGTCGTGCGTAATTTATGGACAAACTCGCACAGGCAGACAAGGTGCGGTAATGAAGCGAAAAAATTGACATCGGATACACTAGGGAGAAATTGGAGCCTGATTTTACAAATAACAAATTATGTATTTTAAGCGAATACTTATTTTGTAATCTTATCAGTTGCTATCGCGTTCCGATATTAGATCATATTGCATTTTTGTAAGTTCCCCTCAAGTCTATGCAAAATAAGTACCTAGATTTCGTCTCCTTAGATATTATGTAAATTTGAAAAATAAGGTTATTTATAAACAATGGAATCAACTATTGTTAATATTTATCGAAATCATTTTAGAAAATAGCACATTACAATAACGAAAAAGAACTGCTATTTACTGTAGCTAAAAAGCAAAAGTATACCTCATCCATTTGTCGTAATTAAATTACCATAATAAAATCTCCAAGTCAAACAGCTGTTAATCAGCGCCCTCTATGAAGAAGAGTAGGTACTTTTGAAATAATACGACGCAAAAAGTACTTCCCGTCAAACATAGATGGCGCTAAATACAGTTGAAACTAGAATAGTTTAAGGTTATTTCTTAATGGCCTCGGTTTTTTACTTCTAACTAAGCATTAGTTATCAATTTTAATAAGACATATCTACTCCTTATATTATAATATATGAAATAGTCCTACCAATATTATAAATTTGTACATAAATCTTCCGCTTATGATATCTGAATGGTACGGTCATTTGGAAATAAAAGATCATGTGAAGAAAAACTTATATTTACGTCTTAAAAGTTACATTGTAGTAAAATAAACTATGCATACATCTGAAACAAAGAAAACCGTTTTATGTATTAATGTTTTAACATATTCAACCTTAAATACTAAGAAGATCCAATATGAGATAATTATTTTGCACTACTCCAAACACATAAATAGAAATATAGTTTTTTTTACAGATGCACCAAATTGTGGTTTCACAAATACCTGAAGTCTGAATATCTGGTTTAACCTTTGCCAAACCTAACATTGTCCGCTTATTTGGTAGGTTCATTAAACAATTTAAATGTCCATTCGAAATTTCAAACAATTACATTTGAAAATTCGAATAGACATTTAAATTGTTTATTTAAGTTTTACCTACAGTTATACTAACTGTAGGTTTTGGAAATAAATATGTTTACTTGAGCTTTCAAAAGACACATTGATTTGAAGTTTAATTACTTTATTTGGATTTGTTAGCTTTAATCAACACAGAGGTATATCATAGGATTTCTTCAAGTTATAATACTCAAATTTTACACAAGTAGTTTTTTTTGCCTTTTACGAAATAATTGGCGCCCTTAGTCATTCAAAATGCTCATTCAACATTCAGTGCAATATCTCATTTGCTTAATGTTTAAGTAAATGATAATCCAGAAAAACAAAAAATATACACACACCTTCATTTCGAGCTATTAGCGCTGATATAATGATACAAAATCACCAGTAGGAATATTGACACTCCCAGAATGTTGGAGAACACAGCCAGCTGAATGTCGGTGATCATGTTGAGATTGTCTGAAAATCAAATGGACAATAAGCATTAGAACGAATTAAGAATCATAAAAAGGAACGAAAACCCTATAGAAATGAAACAAACAAGGTTACAATGTCGCCGCCGGCTTTAAAAAGAAGTCATTTCATGGTGTCAGTATGTTCACATGGGGTTTTTGGAATACGTTGTGGTAACAACTTAAAATCGAACTTACTTCTTAATATGTTCACAAATCCCAAAACTTGCTAGGCTTTTAGTAAAACAGCGCAAAAATTCTTAAACAGTACACGTCAGAGGTAATAGATAAACGTCAATGTCACAGTCAAATAACTAACTCGTAAATTCCAACTACAATTTATATAAGATTTAAAAATTTAATTTCATTTGAATATTACTTTTTTTATTAGATATTACGACAGTCTGGGTTTTCTATTTACTGGTATTTAAAAATATATATATTTTAGTCTCATAAAATTATTAAGATAAAAGTAAGTCATATGGCAATAATACAGTATCTTAACGTTAGTCAAAAACTGGCAACGTGCATTGTTTTGAAATGTCAAAATTTTATGTTTCCTGTGATCGTTTCGGCGACTTTTTTTCGAAGTCTAAATAACTAACGGAATTAAATTCAGTTCGACTTATTTATTATTTTTCATGAGTCCATTTAAATAAACAACTAATATGTATTTGTCGTCCGTTAGTTCGCGATTGTTACTATACGATACAAACAGTTGGGATCTGAAAAAATCTTATGGGTGCTATGATGGGATTATGAGGGATATATCTTGGAGTGACGACAGTAAATACATATTACAGGTAATTTGAGCTAGTACTAATCAGTTACATGAAATGTATTTAAACTTTTAGGTCAAAAAGTTAATGACATAATTTGCACAAGAATAGTATTTTATAGGGAGGTCAATTACCTAATGGGTGTGCCAGGATTCACGGTCTGGAATGAACAATGCATTGTTATTCATTTAATGACTAAGATACCAGTTAGCAGTTACATCAAATACATAATTTATTATATCCTATTAAGCCACTCAGTTTTATGATCTTACATCAGAAGAGTACCAGTCACTAGGTAATCATTATTAGTTAATTTTAATGGCGAACTTTTTTCCTTAAATGCTAAATGCCTTGTCATATCAATATTAGATTTTTGAAGTTTACTCCTTAAGAATCGGTTTTTTGATATAAGGCGCCCGGTATGAGAAAAATATGAGAAGTAAAATCAATCATACTTAAGAAGTAAACTCCAGTAGTGCATCGGAGCTGACACACACATTTTTTTTTTCATATTTATTTCCAGGTGAATGCAAAAGGCCTAATAGAGATATTGAGTCCAGCTGACCATGACATTCGGAGCTTGCAGCATATACCTCTAAAGGATACTTGGTCAGCCAGTTTCCATCGAGAAGGTCACCGCAATATTGCCATTGGTACTAAAAGTGGCAATGTTATGATCTGGGACACTAAGAATAAAGCTATCACTAAGACATTTCCGAGCCCATCACAGCAGTCAAGCGTTAACTTCATCAGCTACAACGCCAAGAATACAAGCTTAGCAAGTACTTTACAAAATGGCGACACAGTAATCTATGGTCTCGTTTCAAATATTCCAGTACTAACAATAAAACTACCATGTTCAAAGAGCATTTCAGCGATGAAATTCCACCACGAGTCCAGATCCCTCATAGGACTTGCAACTGACGAAGGCCACATTGTACTTAGAGATATCACCACGAATAAGGACAAAGTATTCTTTGAAAATATCCATGCGTCTCCTGTCAGTGATTTTGCATTTTCCCTTATCAACAAAGATGTCTTGCTCTCCAGTGGATATGACCGAATCATGCACGTATATGATATTAGGTTACAAAATGTTGTTTCCACAATTCGTACGTCATATACTTTAACGTCAATAGCAATGAACTCAGAGAACCAAGTTGCACTAGGAGCAAAGTCTGGACATATACTAATTTATGACCTGAGGGATTTAACCAACCCATACAAAGTATTAAAAGGACATGAGGAGGAGGTGAAGAAAATTGCCTTTCAACCGATAAGAAAAAAAACGTTATCAACTGAAGTAAGCCTTAGAGAGGATGTAGATGTGAATTCACCGCAAAAAGTTCACTCACCAATCCGTACAAGAACATCAGATGTGTTCTTCATCAATGATACACCACCAAAGCCTTCTTTAGAAGTACCTGGAGCTGGAGATAACAATGTAGCAGCTGATTCTTTTCTTGTTATGATGGGTCTTGATAAATCAAATGTTGATTTTGATGAAGATGCTAACAAATCTACAGAATTCGAGAGGAAAAGTGACAGGCACGAAATAAGATATCGCCAACTGGATGTAGAGAAAAACATCAGCAAAGTATCAACACCATTAAATAGCAGAACAGCTGAAAATTTTGCACTTCCTTCACCAATATGTGTCTTAAATGGCGTCACAGATGACGCAAAGTGCTCGAATATCAATTTGTCTAATCTCAAGCAACTAAATAATAATGTGGGCAGTATGGACCCAAAAGTAGTTGATGAACTCAAAGATTTCATTAAGCTAACATTATCAGATGTAGCTGACGATAATCGTAATTATTTCCTTCACATCATGATGGCATTGACAAAACAAAAATTGTATTTAGAAAAGCAACTCACAAGTATGAATGAGCAAATGCAAAGTGTGATGCAAAATCAATCAGCATTGTTAGAAACGAATAGGAAACTAGCATTGCAATTAGATCAATTGAAGGCTCAACAGAGTTTATTGTGAATATAAGAGTTAACACACACAAATTAATCTTCAACTTATTCTAATGAATCTCAGGTAAAAAATATAATCTGAAGGATTGTCCCAATTGATATCAGTTTCAATAATCGAACTACTCATGTTTTAACTGATATAAGATTTATTATTTGTAATGAACAGGTACTAGTTTTCTTGTCTTGAGCTTAATAGGCAAACATACTCATTATCATATATGAAATTCTATCTATTATAATTTTTTTAGTGTACTGAATGCTTCAAATCAAGCATTGAATGTCTGTTTACTGTTACTAAACATTGAATACTTAGTGCCAATTGGTAAATTGTTGCCCCAAAATATATTAATGAAATTTTTAATTGACATATTTGTTACTATTGTGCTTTATATTGGTTGAAAAGTCTGTGTATCTGTAATATTGTTGTGAATGTTTGCATTTGTTACCTAATAATAATATAAGTGTATACATATTGCTTTATTTTTTATTAAAGACGTTTAATATAGACTAGTAAACATGTTTTTTTTTTCTTACCTGAAGTAAAATATTTAATTTGTTAAATAGTGAATTTTTATATGCATACTGCAAGTCTGTTCTACTTAAGGCGTCAGTCAAAGTTGACTCCAAGGATTAATTAAAATTATTTAATATTCAGCAAGTTAAATAACAGACCTGACCCAGTGCCTAAAAGTATTGCGAACAAGAATTGGCAACAGTCTCATTTTTATATGCATATCCCTTCGATCACGATCGAAGGCATATACCTACTTTTAAGGTTTTAAGTATTTATAAAACGGTCCCATAAATCCAGCAGCTGGACTACTGTAAAAAAAGAACTCTATAGAGAGAACTTCATTTTATTTTCATGAAAATAAAGTAAAATTATTCTATGAAACGAATTTTGTTTATGAACGTAGTCAAGGGACTAAAATCAAAGAATCACGGACAGTAAAAAGGAATGTCAAAATAATCCTTTCAAACTGACAAAGTCAATCATTGTCAGTGACAGTTGAAGTTCGTTATTAGTAGTACATTGTTGTTGTTGCGGTTATCTTTAGATTTATATTTAAACAAAATGGGTGACTTGGCGGTAAATAATTTGTTCGAGTCGCAAATCATAATCGCCGACCACAAGGACCTAATCCACGATGTAGCGTACGATTTCTATGGTGAAAGGATGGCCACTTGTTCAAGCGACCAGTACGTTAAGGTTAGACTGTTTTGGTTCTTAATGCAACACTATAAATTCCAGAAGATGGGTAACAACGTCTTCCTGGTTAACATCAATACAATATAGTCACCGACACGTATGTTAGTCACGGTGACTACTGGCATAAACCTCGATTAAGGTAGACCAATATCTAGCAGCAGACATTATAAACCTGATGGATATCCATACATCGTTCATCGAAAGAAGAAATTAAAAACGCTTAATCTTGCAATACTAATCCTTTAACATGATAAGAATTACTTTCATTGTAATATTGATGTAATGAAACTTCAATATTTTTCAGATATTTGCCTAATTTAGGATGAATCCCAATGAATAAAATTAATTTATATATATTTGTCATTGCCCAACTCTCTATTTCCTAATATATTTTCACAATAGAATTTCAATCTGTGTGATTAAGTCAAACAAGCATACAATACATTTGACAGACAGTGACCACTGCTATGGCGTATGGACATGTATAATCAACCTATGAAAATTCATACATAAGGCAGATATAATCATAATAAAGAAAGAAAGAAATAAAAACACACATGCTTTAAAACACGCTTTCTATACTCATAGCCCCAAAGTAGGATTTTCTCCTGTGTCGTGGGTACCATGGACACACAAACACGAATACACAAACACCTAGACCCAGATTCATATTTCTGTCTGGCCGGGAATCGAACCCAGGACCCACTGCGTGTCAGGTATGGTAATCGTTCCGCCATACAGGTCGTCAATGTGTTGCTACC
>DWNE01009651.1:0-10788 GCA_018249875.1 Cecropterus toxeus
TGACCTACCACCTCCAGACCATTTATTAAAAGTTGGCATTGATGTCATGTTATTAAGGAATTTAAGCACCCCCAATAAGTGTAAATGTACCATTTTTTTAGCCCAACGAAGTGGGCGCGGGTCTTCTAGTATTAAATATTGTAATTCGTAAGGCTTTAGAATTAAGTTATACTAGGACTTTAGATTTGATGACTTATATAAACAAAATTAGATTTTTTTGTGTTACAATTTTTCTATTCATTAAAATGTGTTCCATCAGTCGTAGGCCCTGTAGTTAACTTGTTTTATTAAACGAAATATTAACTTAAATGGTTCAGACCATTACTTAATTTCCAACATTTTGTCAAAGTAACACAAATATTGACTTAAATAACGTCATATAATTTCAATGCAAGTTATACAATAATTACTTTAATATTATTAAAACAAAAAAACAAACAATTCACAAAAACGCATTTCCATTAATTATATTTGTAGAACCGCACGCTGAAAAAATAGAACAATTGAAATCTTTTATCCAATTTGCAAACACAACAATAACAATTTATTTAAGACTTTTATATTTGTAAACGAACTTTGTTACTATATGTAAAATTGGCTTAACTAATCTTTAAAAAGGCATAAAAAATAATTCTTTTCCATCTTATGAAGTCGGTTAAAAATTGTTTAAGCCACTTGAAACTACACAACAAGTTAAATAGTTCCTAATTTAATACTGGTAATCGTTTAAGCACCTCGAGTGCACTTTAAAGAAGTTTAGTTTCACAAAAGTTTATTAAAAATCTGGCAAGTCTTAAGCATAATTCTCGAAAATAATATAATGTAGTACTTATGTATAAAAACTTTTTTTCAGCAACAGACGTTCGTAACATTTCTTCCCTTAGATATTAGGAACTAATCAAATGTGAAGGCTCTGGAGACTAATTTGTTTTAACTGTTATTACTTCCTATTTGTCTTTACTACGCCCATTAGACCCATATAAGGCATTTAACACGCTTATTATGAGGTCCATACAGGACTGGCGTTGGTTCGGTGAGAACAATAAAGTATTCTACCACTTTTATTTATATTTTATGACAATGAATGATGACCCGTGTGGCAGAGCGGTCAGCATGCCGGTCTGACGCGCAGTGGCTTCCAGGTTCGATCCCCGGCTAGACAGACATCTGCATGTTGAATTTAGATGTCCGTTCTGGGTCTGGATGTTTGTGTATTCGTCTTTGTGTGTGTCTATGAGTGTAGAATGCGTTTTAATGGTGAATGATGCATGTGCTTTTTGTGCACACTGCAATCATTAAGAAATAAAGTTTTCAAAACCTTTATAATTTGTTTCTGTTATGAGTTAACTGCGAATGCGACAAAATAAAGCTTAACGAAGCTTTCAAAGGCACAAAGCCGGCAATGAATCGAGTCGTGAAATGCAATCATTCCCCGTTTATGTTTGTTTGATGTTTAATACGTTTACTTGTTTCCAAATTAATGTCGTTATAGATTGTTTTACTGCTTTATTTCTTTTTGTATTTGTTGAATATTTTAATGGTAGTTGTTCTACAAATGGAAAAGCGCGTGACATACGAAAACATTTGACTCATAGCAACGATACAAATTAACTAATATTAGGTGCGTCGGTTGTTGGTTTGATCTTTTTATTCTTCGATAATTCCAATAAGAATATAATTTCAATAATTTCAATAATAATATAATTAAAGTGCTATAAGTACACTGACAAAGTATTATTTGGTTCAAGTTGTTAAATTTATAAAATTCGGTTATATGGACATGTTGCATTTTTTAAACGTAAACATAAACAATACCTACACTCATGGCCCCACAGCAGGATTTTCTCCTGCGTCGTGGGTGCCATGAACACTCAAAGACGAAAACACAAACAACCAGACCCAGAACAGAAATCTAAACTCATCATTCACATTCATACGTGATAGATCGGTGTGGTGACCGCTCCGCCACGCGGGTTGTCAAACGGAAGTGAAACTACGAACATAAGTAGTACATACACAATCGCAAGAGCACCGTTTAGCTATAACTTGGAAAACTAAATGTAAACTAGTTTCTTTTCTTAGAATAAAATCCAAGCTCCCTACAGACAAATTTACCGCTTCCTGCAGGATTTATAAGCGTTTTTTTTTCCGTTTCTTGCGACTTTTACGTTGCCTTGTCCACCTGAAGTCTGGAATAAAAAAAAAATTAATCATCTTACGTTCTAAGACTCTGATGCGTCTTTTTTTAAGGTAAAATATATATTTGCAACATTTAGTTAACAGTTGTTGTTACATATGTTACACTATTTCGAAAGTAAAATTTGTCTTATCAGCTCCTAATGGTGTATTAGGCATATTCTCAAACATTTTATATATGGTAAAAAATACCTTTTTATTATTTTTAAGAAATACCTTATCAGAGTCGTTCCAACTTAGCAGCAACGCATCTGTTCTAAGCTCGAGTAAGACTGATCTTTTCTAGGAATGATTACAGCCCACCATCAGATGTATTCATGCTCGTTTGCTACTTTCATTTAATAATTAAAATAATTTATATTACTTTATAAAGTTTATACCTAACAGAGCTATAATGCATGAAAACTGCATAGGGATTCAGTGAATTGCCACAAAAAGCATTATTTAGTTTCCGTCTGGCGATAGACCGAAATCTTTCGCCCCATTCGTATCTCCGATGTGATTTTAACTCTCCGAAGATATTAATGTTGACTCAGTTTAATTGCAACTCCGTCCTTATAAATGCTTATCTTCTACTGAGTAAGACGAACACAATTCACTCTGCGTGAAGATTCCGCGAAGGTTCCCATAGTTTATCTACACAGCTGTGGTGCAATTTCCGTATCAGAAAATGTTATTTTATCGTCGTTGGCTCTGTCACTCCCGGTCCCGCAGCTTTGAAAAGGTTTAGACTAACAAGCTTACCTCAAATGTACTCAGTTTAAAATTGTATATTGGAATGGGTTGATAGTGTACGTTAGAAAGAGTTTCCTCTCGTTAAACCAATGCTTTACAGGTATTGAATGTTTATTAATTAAATAATTACGTTGTTTTACGACAGTAACAATAATTGTAAGTTATACTACGACTTATTTAAATTGCTAGATAGAAGTGTGTGATATTATTTTCTTTTCTTTTTCAGTAAAAGCTGGTTTAATATCGGTCTGATAAAAACAAGTTCCTTGCTAATTATACCTAAGAATTGCGATAACATGAACTGCTGTACAGAAATCCTCAATGTGCGATGTACCAAATAGAAATTCGTGTTTTCGTTCCGTACAAATAACTAAAGCCGTGTTAAGGAGAGCAGCCGAAGCCTGTAAAGGTGCAATTATTAACCCTGACTGTTTATGGACCGAAGCCTCTGTTAGCTTTGCAGCAGCACAGCTCTCTGCTACCAACGTTGACTTTAGCGAACTACTGTAATTATACCGCTGCGGAAATTCGTTTTGTTCTGTTAGTGTTGCGCTGTTTTATGAAAGCGCGGATGAGCGTCGAGTGAAGCACGCTCGTGTCGGCAGTCGCACTGTCGGTGAATACACCTTGTATTAACGTTTAACTCTTGGAATTTCCGAATTAAGTTGTGTTCGTAATGAGACATTTGTAATTATGTAGTCGGATTTAAGTTCATCTATCTATCATCCTTTCGAGGTCCACTGCTGGACATAGGGCTAGAGAAGCCCTATGTCCAGCCACCCATTCAACGGCGCCACTCAAACCGGTGCTAAGCCTTTTGAATCCGACGGTTTCCCGCTGTTTTCTTCAGGTCATCGGTCCACCTGGTTTACAAAATACCCCCGATAAAAGGGTTTTAGTTACATAACATTTTTTATATATATTTATCTACTTTCTGTCTTCAACTTAAACTGTATGTTTTATTTATCCTCTATTACAAATATTAATATAGTGTAATAATATATGACACTGACTTGTAATTGAACATTGATTTACCTGTGGAGAGTTTTCCACGGTTATTCCATCGTGTTGCTGTACCGACATGACCGCGCAATTAAATTTTACTGTTTTTTATTGAGTGTGACTGCGTTCAGTAAATAAAACAATTAAAAAAATAGAGCTAGTATCATCCCGATTGAGAACTTTTAAGTTTTGGCGTGCTACGGTCTATAAAACTAGTGCCACCGGCGAAGAGTCCAAAAGCTCCCGCACCATTAGTAATAGAGGAAAAAATACGATGACATTATTTTTAAACTGAATAGCTCAGCAATAAATGCTCCTCACGAAAGTCTCAGTGGGTAGTTTGGCTAGCATTCAACAGTAAATATCAACAGAAAATATATCTACAGATAAACTACAATACAACAATGTTTGAGAGCCACTATATTAGCTATATTACAGACTCAGTTATACCTATGTGTTGATTCACATGTACGTCTAGACAACGTCTACAACTTAATTCGAACAATTGGTCGTGTATAAAAATAGCTATAAATAAAAAATCGATTTAACTGTAGCAAAGGCGATAGAGACATGGGCGTAACCATAGCTTTGTTAAGGGAAGTGTTACGGCACCACCGTATCACCGTATCACCACCGTCAGCGAAAAAAGATTCGATTGTTTCTATTTTTTTTTTAAATACCTTTTAGCTAAGTAGCAACGCATCTGTCGCCGACCTCACGCAGAATTCCAATTGTATCTAATTTATCTTTATAGATGTCGATGAGCCGCAGTGGTCACTTACCACTCCTACAATTTCTATATTACATACATTTACTACTTTTTTATATATAAAAAACCGTCTTGTGGTCTTTTGAATTTTAGCGTCGTTTTTAGGCAAACTCGAAGTCTGTGGATAGGTCAGTGACATTATACTATTCAATACTTGTTTCAACAAAGAAATATACTTGAACCCAATAAAGAAACTATCGTTCAGGCAGTCAATTAAGCTGGAAACTCCAGCATGTTCACTGTAAGAGCCCTATCATAACAATAACTCGCGTTATAGTTGATATAATTGCGTTGTTACGATGTACTGCTCAAATTCGTATAGGTATATACCTAGATATAGACATTTTATAGTTATAATATGTGTATCTGTGTATTATGTTCTTTAGGTACACATTATATACTGACTGAAGTTTTTGTATAAGACTCGTACCTTAATAAATGATAGTTTTGTTTGAATTTTATCAGCACGCATATTTCTGTACATAATCATTGAACTGAGTTACATAATTACGTACAATAATGGACTCTTTTATAGCCAAGAACAACTGAGGTAAAGACAAGTAACTGACCAAATGTAGAACAAATATTTTACGTTCGACTACATCTGTTTTTAGCGAACCTCTATTCTATATGAAGTTGTTTAAAGGTGATTATGAGCGTCTGAGTGGAAGCATAACAGTATAACGTTCAACGTTACTGAAGAAATATTGTCTCCATCTGGTTTGTTTGTAATCGTTGTAAATCTGCTCGGCGTGCTCCAGAATTAATATACTCGTGACGCTATAGCAGTTAATTATCGTTATAGTGCGCAGTTAAACATTTACGACGCACAGTATAATGATTGATAATAACCGGCATAGGAATCTCAGCCTCCCAGGCAACGTCGCAGCTTTGACGGCATGTTGGAGCGGTCTAACATGCTGTGGGCATCGGATTCCATCCTCGGCGAGGCAAATATCTGATTGAATTTAGATTTTTATATTGGGTCTGGGTGTTAGTGCATTTGTCTTTATGTATATCCATAACTCATACATGACGTACGACACAAGAATAAACCTAATGTGGCGCTATGAGTGTTTAAAGGGTTCTTGATTTATTTATACGTGTGAGTGCTTACTGATTTTATGATGGCAATTCAGGGTTCAAATCCTAGGTATTCAGTAAATATAAAAGTTCAAGTTTTGTGAAGTGTACCAATCCGTACTTCACCAGCGTAATTGATTGAAAATATTTTAAATGTATAGAATTATTTATATTTTCCGCGCCTATTTAAGATTTCAAGTTAAATCCGATTAATAAGCAGGATTTAAGATATAATCGCCGCTAATTAATTGTAATGATCTTGAATCGTGTACATAATCAAAACAATTTGTTAATTTATCTTCGGCCAAGGTCAGATTGCAATTACTTACACTCGTCAAGTAGTTATTAGAATCTGGAGCAAATATTTATTATTTAATTACTCAGCTACTCAGTACCTATTCCACATTGATACTTTATATTCAACGTTTAGTACGAATACGAAACAGATGGTAATAAAAAATATCCATTTTAAATGAAATAAATTAATAATTACTTTAAGAAACGCTTTCTGTATTTCAACGTGATATTCGATGTGTTATGGATCCTACATTTGATGTGGCTTCAAATTTACAGTGAAACAAATATTTTAAAAAAATGTACAAATATCTACATTTAATTATTTTCAGTCCAGAGCGCTATTTTTAGGCGTACTAGAGGGTAAAAACGAAACCCTATTACTAAGACTCCACTGTAAGTCTGTCTCTCACCAGGCTCTATCTTATGTAATAGCTAAACTGTTGAATTTTTCACAGATGATAAATTTGTGTTGCCGCTATAACAACAAGTCCTAAAAACAGAATAAAATGAATATTTAAGGGGGCTCTCATACAACAAACGTGAAGTGTTTGTTCGATATTAATTACGGCAACAGATAGACGCTTAAGAAATGCTTACACGTACGAAATAAGAAGAAAAAAATAAATAAATAAAATAAATAAATATATAAGGGGACTCCTATAAAACAAACGAGTTTTTTTTTACCATTTCAATGGTTAATGATATGGAACCCTTCATGCCCGAGCCCGACTCCTACTTAGCCGATTTATTTGAAATACCTGTGATGTACGGACGCGGGGCACATACATTTTTTATGCGTATAGATGTATATAGATTGCATATGTTTAAGGCCGGCAGTGATGATTTACTGCGTTCTCGTTTGCATATATTATTATTTACATAAATTATTATTTGAGCTTTTTTTAACAGATCTCTTATCTAACATTATTTGCATTAAACGTCGTTGCTACCCCAAAGTATGAAAGATTTTGCGTTCATTTACAATCAAGTGGAATTTGCTTCTAATGGAATGTTGACGTGTGTAATACTATCACTTAGGTCTAACTTCGGTAATTATTATATTAGCCCTAAAACTGCTCACACATGTAACCTGCTTTATTAGATCGCTACACGCGACGTATTAAATGGGTTCCTTTGAAAGATTCCAGCGACAAACGGAGTTCCCGGGATGAATGTGGGATAATAAGTTATTATATCTCGTGGGCGGCGGGCGGAGTGAATGGCCGCCATTAGTGTGCGGGCCGCCTGATATGTTATTATTGTGTTTCATTCATCAACCAACGGTAAGTGTGATATAGGATCCTCTCGCGAACTGAACAATTTCGTGTCATGAACCAAGACTTAATAAATGTGATTAGTACCGGGCGAGTAGGCTTCGTTACCTATAACGGTTGTGCAGTTCGTACTTTCTGTTATTTTTTTCAATTTATTTGGAAATAGATTTATTAATCTTTATTAATTATGAACGTTAAAGTACCTATGTGGTTACTCTATATACTCGAAGTATCGTAGTAAAGTGCTCAACATTTGATTTAATAATTACCATCTACCAACAAAACGTAATAACTTTTAAACAAATTTTTCGTCGATATTAACTGATAAATTTACTATACACTTAACATTTCGATATAAAACTTGTTTAACACTAATATTAGTGACGGCACCGTCAATTTTTGATTCACATAATTAATTAGCAAAGTGCGAGTACACGAGTTCTCGCATACGAACGGTACTCTACCACGAAATTATCAATTTTTTTTTTTGTGTTTGCTAGCGTAACAGCTATATATTGTAAAAATGTAATATATGTCCATAAAACAGAAAATCGTTGATATATATCACTTCTATTTTACCTTTTTTCATAATTTTAATTAAAATTAGTAAATATTAAAAATACATTCTTTGTCTAAACTTCAAGTGTCTGTCTATTACGGCTTAACGTTTAGAACCCTGTGACAGACTGACAGATAGCGGAGATTTGATATTTGGATTTAGCGTTTAACCATTTTTGTACGGACATTAAAAGTAAGCACTAACAGTAACATAATGTCTCTCCTTACCTTAATTTCTTAATATTCTTACCATAGATATCATTGAGCACACATCTGACACGGGCCGCGGAAATTCAATTACAATATTTCACACTCAAATCCCATTGAAATTAAACTTTGTGGCGCTGCCGAGCGAATTGAGTTTTATTTTTATTCGACTTAAGCTTATTAAATTTTTTGTTACATACTTTTCTCTCTTAAATCAGCATACTACCAGTTTCTCCTGCTGGGATTGTGTTTTTCTGTTAAAAGTTTTCTGTTCCCACTTGACTTAAGGTTGAACGACTGAAGTATTTGAAGTTGACGACCTGCCTGGTGGAGTGGACACTATACAGTCAATTGAAATTGTGACCGAGTCAACCACTCGGTTGCGATTTCAATCCCCAGCCAGACAGATGTCTAAATCACGAATTTAGATTTTTGATCTGGCTCTGGGTGTTTGCGTATTTATCTTGAGTGTATCTATGGATACCATGACACAAAGAAGATCCCAGAGTGGAGTTATGATTGTAAAAAACGTTATTATTATTATTTCACTGCTCTGCAACGATTTTTTTAAAGTTTAAATCATTTAAGTAAATAAATAAGAAAGTAAGATGAGGTTACTGTAGCTAATTTTAGTCACAGATATTTCCGAGTACATTGTCTCTATCCAATATTTTACCAGCAAACAGAAATACAGTTGTGACGATATTATAAAATCAATATAATAAAGAAGAAAAAAATTTTTTCCATCACAATAACCAACATCAATTATACGTATTTTTATTAGAAGTACTGTTCGAGGAGGAGTTCCATAAAACTTTTTCAAGATTAACTTCTAATTATTTCCAAGAACTTCTATTTCATCACTAATTCGTATTCATATTGAAAGCCGTATCAGCTGCTGAATTCGTGGTTAACTTAGAATCTCGGATAATATTGTTTCGAGTTATCCGGATTTTGTCGAGAGCCGGAGTTACCCGGACCAACTCCGGTGCTTGCTTTTGAATTACTTATTGGCTTACCTGATGCACAGTTTTGCGACAAATCCTTTGAAATGTTTAACATAATTTTATAAATTTGGTCTAAAAACTGATATAGAAATATCTGACTGTGTACAAAGTCATAGTTACTCGCATTCCCTGTGTTAAAAACGAGGTAATATGAAAAAGAAAAAAGCTGAGGCTACGTACCGGTAGTAATTTGTAGTTTCCTCGTGGGCCTATAAAAACACACTTAATTTCCTAATATACAAATTCAAAGTTGATTAAATTAAACATAGAATTGTTGGGGCTGAACCCAGGCTATAGCTATATTTTTCAGAAAGTAAGTTATTTATAAAATCTTAATAATATTTACTAACGATATATTATTTGTGAATTCTGACACTTTCAATAATCATACCTAGTGCTAAGTTCATGAATAATAGGAAAGGATATATAAAATTCCAACTTCGCTTGACCGTAAACTTTCAGTATTAATTATAATTAATCAAAGGTTCCTAAAGCTGCTGGTAATGGGATCCACGTCGTCCCGTCGCTTCATTACACATACACTGAAATTTATTATTAAATTATTAAAACGGCACAAATTACCTTCCTTCATTAAAACTATATTATGTGTATCGAAATTTTACCCGCATAATTATTCTGAACGCTTGTATAATCACAGGTCATTACAGTATCATTACAGTATATTCATGTTTAAATTAAAAGACCATTTTAACTTAACCGCTTTATATATATTTTTAACGATGTTTTCTTTATAGATGTAATTTTAAGTATGATTAAAACATTATCTAGGTATTTTCAACTTATTTTAATTTTAATAGAACTTGTGGTAAATAAAGAAAAAAAAATATGAAACAATTTATAAAACATTTATAAATAACGTTTAAAGTTTATTATATTCTATATACATTATACACCTTTTATAACTAATAATATTCAATGTTATTTTATTGTTAGCAGAATAAGATAAACGAAAGCTTGTGTCTGTCGTATAAGCGTAAGACGTCTGACAATTTTTAAGTGCCCACGTAGGCCTATGCAAAATAAAGACATTTCATTTCATTTCTATGCAAATTACCTTATCTGATTCTGACAAGATAACATTATATTTACTTGTAACACATGACTAAGAAGAAATAAAAAACCGCTTATACCCAATACATGAATTGTTAAAAAAAGCAAGTTAATATCCGGTTTGTTTTAGCATCCCATTGAATTTAGGACGCTACGTCCCTACTTAGTACCCATTGAGGGCAATAAAAGTGAAAATATTGTAAGCCGTAATGGCCGCTCCAATCCAACACTTTAATTTAATGTCGTAACAACGGAAATAATCACCCCGATCCGATCGATATCGGTTCAATCCAAAATGAGGAAGAAATTGTAGTGTTTTTAATTGAATGGATCTATTATTTTGATCCAATTAAGATCAATTGATTGCGGCATTATTACGCTTATTGCTATTGAAACGAGTTATAATATAATATAAGATAAACATAATATAATTACAAGTTGTTACACACACACACACACATACACGCACACTTTGTTTTTTCTTTGTTATATTTCATATAAAAGTGAGCCGGCAACCATACCCTTCCACCGAAACGCAAGAACTGCTTCACGCTAGAAATAGGTGTGGCGGTGGTACTTCCCCGGTCGA
>DWNE01009652.1:0-10788 GCA_018249875.1 Cecropterus toxeus
GTGCAACGTTAATGGTTAAAGCTACACAGAAATCATTACATTTCTTTTAAACGCGGGTGAAACCGAGGGCTCAGCTAATAATTAATATAATGGTTATCTATAATAGATAACCATAAACGATTGCTGCTATACATATGTATATTCAAATGCTTTTAATTTTTTAATATACATGTTTATGTGGAAAATTGAACACTTGTGACCGATGTACATATAACATACTGCTGAATTTATATCTAAGTCCGAAATCCGTACAGATGTTTAGTCGCACGACAATTGAACATTTATTTACATAATTAGTTAACCTACATACTGCGATACACAATGTTTCATTCATTGTTATGATTTAATAAAAGTAAATATAATAATAAAATATGTCAAGTATTTATATGTTTGGTAAATTAATTATAGATTTTATGATGACGCGTACATTTTTCATTTTTTTATGTAAAAGCAAGCATAACGTTCGATGTTTTAGTCAAAATTTTTTATCAGACTGAAGTAGCAAACGAGGCTGCAGTCCATCTGATGGTAAGTGGTTACTGCCGCCCATGGACATCTGTAAGCAAATTCATATAGAACACGGATTTTATTTGAAGTCGATCACAGATGCGTTGCTACTCCCGATGACTAAGTCGGTCGCCTCATATATAAGTCAGCCAGCGATCACATCCTCCTAATGGTCTGCGTAGTGGATTATGACCGAAAACTGTATTTTTGAGAGGAGACACATGTCCAACTGTAATACATTAATGGGTTGATGAAAAATTAAGAATATTAGAGTATGACAAAAAAAGGAATGTTACTACAGTATATAATTTAAGCCTGCACTACATATTTAGATTTTTAAACATTCAACAACCGTCCCTTAATATGAACAGTTACAACTTAATATATTCAAATTTATTCACCTTCCAAAATGTATGTGTAACACGAATCACCACTTGTTCAATGCAACAAAATTCAACAAATGTTACTGTTTCTTTAAAAAATGGTAACTAAAATGTTGTTTACGGCCAATTTGTTGAACCATAAAATCAGGTGTCAAAGTTTACACCAACTAATTTGGGAGTTTATTACTTTTGAATCCAATTTCCGGTTTAATGCGTTTTCGTAAAGGCTTGTTGTGAAGGAAGGAAAAAGTAGTAAAATATAAATAATTAGCAGTGTTATGGAAGTAGGCAACGAGCGTGCTCATCTGATGGTAAGTAGTCTCTGCCGCCCATGGACATCTGTAATCAATCCCAGATAAGAGCAGAGTCTTACCTAAGGCTAGCCACAGAGGACTAAGTTGGAACGTCTCAGATAAGTAAATCTCCCTTACCACGCCAAACACTGCTGCTAACACAAAGAGTTCTTCCACCTTAGCATATAAAAACTACACTAATTAAAATTTGAGTTGACAGTAAAAAAATGTGTTATTTAAAAGTTAGAGTTTAATTAGAAGTTATACTTCACTGGCGTTACAAGATAAACTTTTTATCTTTCGCCTTCTACGTTTCTACGTTTGTAGAAAAACGACACGTAAAATAGAAAAAATTGTATTTAATACATTTAAATTATTATTATAACGTATTATCTAGTTATTAAATAAAGTTTATTTAAATATCACAAAAAAATCTACATAATTAAAGAAATTAATATTTTTAATTTATTTTAAACAAATACTAAATAAATAAAAAATAAACTAAAATGTTGACTATAGCTAACTTCAGGGAGTCGGGTTTTCGTGATGGTGTGCGCTCGTAAAAATTTACTTTCATAATTTACCCTAACGCGCCAAAAAAAGGATAACTTCAATAAAAAGTATGCACAAATTTAAATATCTGTCGGCAACCTGCTCAAAAGCTAACTATATAGACGCAACAGGCAAAGAATCCATTAGACACAAAATATTTAAACACACCGCCTTATCAGCGCAAAAAATCGGCCACCCGCTCACAATAGACACATAAAAATAAGAGGACACCTCTATTAACAATAACCATTTGATTAGTTATGCTTTTAGGCCACACAGGAATAAGGTCGAAGAAATGGTCAAACGAATCGGCGTGACAAAGTGACCAATAAAGTTATAAATATAACAAATCCACAATGGACGCCATAATTCAATATTGACTGGCTGGACGAGACAAAGTTGCGAAGGTTGTTCTGCAGAGGTAGCAAATTATGTCACTTGCCTACTATTTATTCTCCTTTTTTTTATCAGGTTAAAGTAGCGTTTACTACTGATAAAAAAATGTATGCAGCCCACCTGATGGTAAAAGGTTATTGCCACCCATGGCCATCTTTAAACAACGTCATATAGAACAGGGATTCTATCTAAATTGGCGTTGCTACTCACGAGTATTGAGTATGGTAGCTTTATATGTAAGTGAGCCGGCAACCACGCTCTTCCAACGAAACGCAAGAATTGCTTCACGCTAGAAATAGGAGTTGCGGTGATAACTTCACGGTTAAACTAAACTGGCTCTTCCATTTGGCAAAATTGTCTGGTATCAAAGGAAATTAAGTGAAATATCTTTATTTTGTGCCTTTGGATGTACAAATTGTTATATACAATATTATTTCTTATACTTCAACTGGATTAGAAGACGTACTTAACTGAGAAGATCGCCGATTTTACTTCTTTATGTCTAATCTGGTTATTCATATAGTTTACATATTATTCTTATTTTTTCAGTAATATTTTATTTTTTACTGAAAAAATAAGAATAATATGTAAACAACAAAACAAACTAGTACAAAAGTTAGATCCTAAATTAAGAGACTTGTTTGGCAATCAATAATTTCTGTCTATCAAATTATTTCTGGGCACGTATTCACTTTCATAAGAAGAATAGTATATGGTACATTAGTAGGAAGAGGCTAGGTAGTTCATTACGCTGGTCATGTTGTTCCAAAAAAAAGCTTTTAATTAAGAGGACTCAGGTGTCCTGGGTCTACAAATTTTAACACGATGTTATCTACACCCTGAATATCACGTAATTGTTAATTTTTAAAGGTACATTTTTGTCTTCAAATATCTGTGATAGGATTTGTTAATCGCTTACATCGAGTATAATTGGTGTAGTTACTGTTCTACATTGAAATACTTATAAGCCTAATTCTCTGATGGATTAGAAATGTTGTTTGCAAAATACTTGAAATATTGTCTCATATATTTCTCCCCATACTTATTTCCATCCCGAAGAGTAAAATGAGTCTTGATCAATATTATCATGACAACAATGTAGAACAAACTTCCCATACGTCAATGTTCCATTCCGAACAATGTTTGCTCGAGACACTTTCGAATTAGCGCCATAAAATTAAGGCTTTAACATACGGGCATATAAATTAGACGGGGTTTATTTGCGACAGACGTTTTAGTATCGTCTGGCATATGTGGACAGGAATATTATTGCAGTAATATGCCAGGAATTTTGCCAGGTGATAGAACCAATGTAGTTCGACCGGGGAAGTACCACCGCTACACCTATTTCTAGCGTGAAGCAGTTCTTGCGTTGCGGTGGAAGTGTGTGGTTGCCGGCTCACTTTTATATGAGGCGACCATCTCAGTCCTCGAGAGTAGCAACGCATCTGTGATAGACGCAACTACATAATATAGAACTCCTGTTCTATATGAAGTTGCTTACAAATGTCAATGGGCGGCAATAACTGCTTACCATCAGGTGAGCTGCTTGTAATGTAAAGTTAAGTATTAATTATGATGTTTGTATATTAACGTTATGATGATTAATGTTTTTGAATAAATATGATTATTTATTTAACATTTACTATATTTAAAAGAGATATGGGGTGATACATGTACTCTTTTGATGTAATCTAATCAAGTCTCTCACTAATTTCGTTTAGTGCTCTGTTCTTGAATTGATGTGTAGAATCTTACACGTCACTCAAGAACAAACACACTACTTATATATCATTACATAGAGGAAGACATTTCCTTCCATTCGATTCGAAATTAGATGATAGGTTATTTCAATAATTGATTGAATATAATGTATTGATTTTAATATATTTATGTTAAAGGAAAGGCGATGGTTTGCAGTGCATATGCAATGCATGCATGTGCATATGCTTATATGCAAATAATTTATGAATACATATGTTGCATTAAATAATTATTTTTTTATGTATTTTGTGTACGTATGTGTATAATAATTTCGTTATTGTTTTGTTATTTAGAGTGTTAGTTGCCATACTTTACAGTATTTCCTAGATTTCAAACTCATGCTATTTATGATAATACACATACACAAAAATATACACACAGGTAAAAACACACGAATAAAGTAATAAAAAGGTCTTTATTTGAATCCATATAACAAGTTAACTGTGACTAATCAACAGTTGATTGTTAATAAAAGTGTCCGCTTGTTATGTTTATCGCGCTATTGTGTGCGGGCGGGCGAATATTGACAAAAAATAAGGCGGTGCGTTTGTAAGTTTGCTGACTTATTTACGCCATGGTATTGTAAATATTCGTTTTAGACATAAATGTTGAATTATGGAAGAATGTAATTTAGTAATTTATAAAGGGCATTGTCGGTGTACGTTTACAATAATGTTATGATAAAATTAATCTTAAATGTATTCATAAAATAAATTGTATATTTTATTCTTTTATGCGAGGCAAATATTTAGGTCAAGAGGGGAATTTATATTTTATATTTTATTTTCTTATATTTATTTCCAGCTTATTGAAATCTTGCCAATCCCTTTTCAATAAATAATTAATCGTATGATTTCTATAACAGAAATTACGTATGTGTATCTCTCAGGTGATGGTGGTAAATCGCCCGTGTTTCCTTAACCTTAACGATACTGTTTGCCAAAGAGCGAAGTTCGATTTGTAGTGTTTGCGTAAAAAAGTAATGTTAGAAATAATTTTAGAAACACTTTATATATTAACATATAGTTTGATTCGGTGTGTGGTGTGGTCAAGATTGACACCACAAAGTGGTGTTATTCAGAAAGAGCATCACTAGGCGGCTAAGGGAAAAATCCAGGTGATGGACAGTTACACCTTCTTGTGTAACATTACCAGTACCCACACCCATTATGTTCACCAACACGGATGCTAGACGCATGACTACTGATAAAAACCCCGATTAGGATAGGCCTATATCCAGCTAGGGACCTCAAAGGGATAATGAATGGAAGGAGATAAATGCTTCTTTTTATTTTTATTTACACAATCACGGCAGTCCCAAAAGCACAATATTTATTCAACTACCCTAAAAGATCAAAATCAAGTGCAAATCTCTAATCCGTGTTAAAATAACCAGAATTAAATTTCGCATGTGCTCTATTTCAGACTTGAAAGTAGAGTGACCACGAGGTCGACTTTTATCAGGACTGTCCGGAATTTTCACATAGTAATGTAATGTAATGTTCTTTACTTTATCAGTATCAGACGCCCGCCAATGACGCGCATGCGAGATTCTGTGGTGTAATCCACTTTGATCACCCAGGTGATATCACCTAGGTGTTCAAAGGCAACTCATTAGTGAACTTTGATCACCTGAAACCTAATCAGAATCCTTAATGATCTATACTAAAATATATACAGAAAATGAAGAATTATGATGATAAATAATATATTTTCTTTAAGTCGTTCATGTTCATCATTTGATCACTTGAAACATAATCACTTAGGTGATTATGTTTCAAGTGACACACAAAGGGCACCAATGAGTCGCCTTTGATCACCTAAGTGATATCACTGGGGTAATCAAAGTGGAATACACCAAATCTGTGTATAACTTAAAACAACCTTTCCTTGAGGGCCATAAAACATTTACATCAAGCGTCAAACGCTCTACACTGCAAACGTCAGATTTGTATATTAAAAACAAATGTACATATGAGTCTGATCATAGAAAACCACGAACTTCATGTACAAAATGTAGCTCAATTTGTTACAATTAGAAATAATAATCTCATTATCAAGACGTTTACAACATTTTGTCATAACTTGATTATCAAAAAAATACTTGTTACGACAGATTACACTAAATTAACAAATTACAAATATTTGAAATTATGAATACCTATTATATTCTATGTACATGGCCCATGAATACCTATTGTCTAGAGAACTAACGCAATTATTTTTCAAAAACAGTCATAGCTTGAAAAATTATTATATAACATAGTCCTGGTATTACGACGATCAAACCTACTAACCATACACTTAACCCTAAAATGCTCTATAGGGATAAAAGATATTTTAAATCCGCAAATGTTCAATCGTGAGCCCTCTATATTTCACCCTTCAGCGGATAGGCGCTGAGCTCGATAAAAGGTTTGAAAGTTCAAATTATAGATTTATCATAAGTTGTATTGTAAATATTAGGTTGGAAGTATACTGAGATTTTAAACATTAACATCAATTTCATTTAAGACAAGTGATACAGGTTGAAGTCCTTTTTGAATAAAAGCGAAATGTTTTAATCCAACTTTATTTAAACGACTCGATTCGGGATACCACACCTCGCACATAATGTTTATTTTTTTATTATGAATTTTATTTTGTTCGTTTAAGCAAAAATACACACACACAGTGTTATTGTTATATAATGTAATGTTATAGATAGAATAAAATATCTAAGAATAAGCGTAAGAATTAAAAACAAAATATTTCTTTGTATATTTATTGTCACTGAACAGTGGCTATTACTGCACTAGTGGTCGAAACTCGGCTTCTCAATCAAGTGTCCGAAGTTCCAATCCCGTGCGTGCCTGGGATGATTTTTTGAAATTATGTGCGTATTATAAAAAAATAATTATCACTACTTTAAGGTATAGGAAAACATCGTGAACAAACCTATACACTTGAATTCTTTGAAAAAAAAGGTGTAAAGTCTACCAACTCGCACTTGGCCAGTGCGGTGCACTATGGCCTAAACTCTTTTGTTATGAGAAAAGACCCATGCCCAGCAGTGGGACAATAATAGGATGGCGATAATAGTACAATGTCTTTGTCATTTCCGTAAAAAAATACTTCCAAAGAGTATACTTAGCCCACTGTACCACAAGCCTATTCAATCTACCATCAACCATCTCAACTTAATACCGATAGATGGCCACCAAATGTTCCAGTAACGTCACCGTGACTCTACATCAACCGGCATTGTTGGGGAGAGTGGGCAAAGTGGGTGCAAGGTGCTAAATCATCACGGAAGTTAGATTGTATACATTTATGATCAATAGATATATCAAAAGATTATGCCTCTTCGCATATAGATGTATAGTGTATTAAAATAAAATAATTCATTTTGATTTTATGCAATAATAAAATACAAAAACGATCTTACAGACAAATGACAACAAACTATATTTTTTGTATACTATGTGTGATACACAGATACAGGAAACATGCATTATTATTATATGTATAAATAACTTACTATGTGTAAATAATTACTGGTATTTTGAAAAAAAGATACTATCAAATTCATTTTATTATACTATCATTTGATTACAATATATTATGATCGCTATAATTATTCGCACTTATTCGCACTTATAAATGCAGAAGTAATAATTATTTTGTTAATAAAGCTATTGGGAGAAAAAAGTGTAATATGATTTTATTTCAATCATGTTTAATAGGTTATTACATATTTAATTTTATAATAATTATAGTTAGTCATAACTTTTTCTTAATATAATAAAGTGTAAATATCACTTATTTGCACATTATTAAATCAACAACTTACACATTAATCCACGTGCAATATTGCAAAAACAAAATAATACATATCATTTTCATTCACTGCAATTTGCTACTGCATTACTGGTGCATAAATTCGGGCTGGCTTTTCAAACAGAATAACAGGTGAGCTTATTAAGGATTACTCACGCTCATTTGCGAGATAACACCATCTGCTGCGAACGGAACGCCAATCGCGATCTATCATTCAATCGTTCGGTCTATATGACTCATTCGAGCGAATGGCCTTGCGTATCGAATTATCTTGTTTAATGGATCGGTTGGCTTTGTATGGTTAAGGATTCAGTGAGTGAATTTTGATATTGCAAGGGTTAATATAATTATTTCTATTGGGGTTAAATTTTGACGTTTCGGTTAAGATTATGTAATGTGCAGAATTTTTAATTTTGAGGTTTGCATGCGGAATTGTATTATTTTGGTTAAGGAGTTAAAAATATTTGTTTCCCATCTATAAATAGAAATCAAATCATATACATTTTTACAAATTCCATTTCTAGATAAAAAGTATTTATCTTCGTATTAAGTTTTAAGATGAACCTCATCTAAATAATTTTAAGTATTTAATAATATAAAATAACATCGATTCTTCATTGACTTTTGAACTTGTTTTTTGAATCATTTTTCAAATAAATCTGTTACATCACTCAACTTATAAATCAGGTTTGCCAATTCTTTAATTTTGCTATTCAATTATGGTATTAAGGCATTAAATATAACGCTAAGTCAGCGTTCGCCTCATTTTTCTTCCGGATTCTACCCTAAAACTTCACTTTCGCAGAATTAGTCTCAATAATCCGTACCAAATTTATCATGGTTATGGGGAGAAATGAATAGAAAATGTTAAGGAGTGCGTTTTTGTACTCGATTTGATCAAGAAAATCGACTCATCATGTTCTAAATTAGCATCAATTCATTATAAGTATTTATCATAAGATAATATCGGTAATACATATCAAGGAAAGAATGGAGTAAAAATTATTCATATTTTATTCAGTCATAATCAGAATATACGTAGTATAAAGGAAAATGAATAATGTCCTCATTTAAGATTTGTCATTATGTACATAAAATCTAAATTATTTTTAAAAAGCAATAAGACTGTCTTGAAAGGTCTGCAGGTTATTGGTAAGATTCCAAAATACATAGATTCAAATGGTTTATATAAAGCTTGACCTTTTAAAAATATTATACTACTTTTATTGTTAAAACTTCACAAAAAGGATATGTATACATAGGAATTGTAGCAAACCTTAATCACAGCCCTTCAAACATATCTCGCATAATAATATATTGATTACAGTTCACGAACACACCAGTGGCGTTAAATGCCTTCCTTCATTACACACTTCCGTGAAAATCACATTAAAAATACAAAAAAGGACAAACAGAAAATTACAAACCATTTGACATCTGACACCGCGAATATTCAAATTAATGCATTATCGATACGAACGTAGTGCACTTGGGTGGAACAAGGGTGCTTTTATGACACCTACGTAGCGTTCACACTTTACCCACACCTACCTTTGACAAGACATAGTGTAAAAAATATCAACACGAATTAAACAGAATAAAACAATATAACGGACAATCTTTACAAAGTATTTTGTACTGTGGTCGTATAAAGGGGACATAGGGGTAATATGTACAAGCAGGTTATGACACGTAATTTACGCGTAAATCAAATTTGACCGGTGGGTGTGTTTGGTTGTCTCGCACATATGGCGATGTTCTGTACAAAATGCGATGATTGTTACGTTTCTGAGTGCTTTCGTGTGTACCGTGACGCTTCGCTGTTCGTGATGAATAGGAATAAAGCTTGTGTTTTCGAGCGTTTATAGGCACGCAGATACTTTTGTCTTGTGATTTTTATTTTTTATACTCTATTGTTATTGAGTATTTATTTGTAATACGGATTATGAAATGAAGATCATGTTAATTTAGGCGGCTTATGAACAGTAATTCTTAGTATATTTTTTACAAATATCATGGAGTTAAATACCTAAAGTCTAGATAAAGGTAAATGAAAATAAACTACTTATAATATTAATGATATATGCATAAAATAAAAAGTTTCTAATTTACAATATTTCATAATAAGTGGTCTAATATAAATATGATTTACATTTATAATGGTCGTATAAAATTTAATATACTATTCAACATACGGAATTCGTGCACTTTTTGCCAATTCCAAAAAATAATTTACATTTTATTTTGCCTAATTTATAGGCATTTTTGTCTGCTATCTAGTTAAAATCAAAAAATACCGCAAGATAGCAATCAGAAGGGGAGAAGAGGACAATATGGTCTAATGAACTAATTTGCATGATTATCATTGATAGATTGTTTTGTGTATAGTGACCTTATGGCGCTATCTTTCTATTATAAATTGATTTTTAAATTAGAAATACTAATTTAATATAATTTAACCTGGCATGGTTGATTTGATTAGATCATGAATTTTAATTAGGTGCTAATTTGATTGCGATCAGAATATCGTAATTTTAATTAAATATGGAAGAAATATAATTTAAGTTTAATTAATATGCAATAATGTTAATGTTGGAAGATGTGAAGTAACATATGTGACAAATTAATGTTATCTTCCGTGTTACAAATATCTTACTATATATGTTATCCTACTATGTACTATGTAATATCATAAACTAGCTGTGCCACGCAGTTTGACCCGCGTTTATCAGGGAATAACTGATTAAAAATAAACAAACATAGCGTGATGTTACATAGCTTAAAGCCTTCCACGATACATTTACTATTTAAAACAAAAATATTTTTTCAATTCGAACAAGTAGTTTCTGAGATTAGCGCGTTCAACCAATCAAACTCTACTGCTTTATAATACATATTAGTATAGATAAGAAAGTTTGTGATAATGGATACTTTTTAATTATTCTTTTACGCACAACCGGATGAACAACTACAGGGATGAAATTTATACACAAATACTTTATTTATTTATATATTCATTGCACCTCTATAATAAAAGACACAATAGGGCAAACTTAATGCCTGATGGCATTCTC
>DWNE01009653.1:0-10787 GCA_018249875.1 Cecropterus toxeus
CGAGAACTCGGAGTTACGCGATTTTCAATTTACAAATTTTGGAAAATATATACTCGACCGAAAAGCTTATTTCCTCTATAAATAATAATATTATCATGTTGAGGGGGAGTTTTGCGGCAGCCAAACAAATTCTGAGTCATCAAACTACTTTGTTACATTTTACGATGGCTTGTACTATTTCAAAATCATCAAAATAACTTCGGCGGGTCATTTAATATTTGTATAATTTAGGATTTTAATAAACATTTATTGTCTTATTTGCTATTTTCTTCAGTTTCCGGTCCTAATTAAAAATAATTTATATACACGAAATAATACCCCGACTTACGCGGTTATCACTCAGTCCCACCCATTGCGTAAGTTCGGGGTATTACTGTATAGATTATTATAGTTACCTGAGCGCGATGCCACAACACCGACGCACGGGAATGTCCCAGCTTGTTCTTGCACGGACCCTTGTCATAATGGCGGAGTAGGAAGTCGTCCTGGAATTGTAAAACATTACAATCAATGTACTTTTGTAATTTAAAATAGACAAGTCTTACTCATACATTGCATACCAATATATAGGGGCTCAAAGGGCATAAAGCACGTTTATTTTAATGCACCTAAATTATATTATGTCACTGTATTCGTACACGCCAATGTTCGAATTCATTCAACCGATTTCAAAAATATTAATACTTTCGGACTCAATAGGCGGCGATGTTCTCTTCTCTGGCTGTCGTAAGAGTCTACTAAAAGAGGGTTTCCAGAGTTGCAGGAGGAAAGTGTGGGAGCTCGAACCGGCTAACCAAGCGACCCCGGGAAGAACGGTGGCATTCGCTTGTAGTATGCCATCGTAAAATATAAAAGATACGGTGAGCGCTAATGCTCACCGAGAAAGAGCCTGAACGGCATCGATGGCGAGAAAACCAGTTGCGATCATTGGCTTTAGTGCCCTAAAAATACCACATAACATGGCGTCGAGTACCTTTTGAAGGTTATCCTTTGAGAAGCAAAAAAAAAACGATGGTGATGTTTTTGAGATGTCTTTTGTAACGGAACGGTACATGAAAATGCACGAAAGTACTTTGCCGTTTTTTTCTCTTAAAACATTTCGGCGGGTTTTTCTCCCTACTAAATAATTCATAAAAAAAAACACTTTAACAAACATAGATAAAAGCTACTGCTCTCAACTTCAAATGTTAGGCAATAATCGTGCTGCAAGTAGCGCTAATACTAATTGCTAACATGGCAACACTTAAGTGAAAAAAAACGTCATTTTTAGTATCCAAGTCTACGCATACCTATATCATTACCTACAGTACACAGCGTCGACTAATATTTGTCCAAGTGTCTATTTTTACTTCTACGCGACTTTTTGTAACTTGTAAATGTCACATACCAGCTACGAGAATTGACCGCATCGTAAGTCGAGCGTAAACTTCTACATATATACATATTATATTTTTTTTACATACGACACATTATTCGTTCATGTAAGATTTGTTTGAAATGGCAAAAATTGTAAGAAGTATTAGTTAATTCGACATGTATGTTTTTTCATCAGACTGAAGTAACAAGCTGCAGTCCAGCTGATGGTAAGTGGTAACTGCCGCCGATGGATATCTGAAACCAACTTCATATAGAACAGAGGTTCTATCTGAAATCAATCACAGATAAGTTGCTACTTCTGAGGTGTAAGATGGTCGCCTTACATGAAAGTGAGCCGGCAATCACACCCTTTCACCGAAACGCAAGAATTACTTCATGCTAGAAATAGATGTGACGAAGATACCTCCCTGATCGAACTATAATGGTTCTACCCTCTGGTAAACTTAGGAACACAATATATCCATTCACCAGCCCTTTGAGGTCTACTGTTGGAGCCCGGCCTCCGAGATCGAGGTATTAAATATTTATTTTATTCTGTTTTATAGCGGCGTTAGTTGTATTTGTTGTTATTGCGGCGACAGAACTACAAAATCTCTCAAATCTTCAAGTGTCTAGCTATCAAGGTTCACGAATACAGCCAGACCGACGGAGAGCGAAGTATTAGTAATAGGGTTTCATTTTTACCCTTTGGGTACGGAACCCTAAAAACAATCAAATTACGGTTTTTGGTACGAAACCCTAAAATTGACGAAATTCGCTCATCGCCAAGCGAATGCTTCGTAAGTCGTGACCCTCGGATGTGAGCCTCATGTCAGGGTCATAATTCATATTTTGAACAACGGAGCTTTGTTTAGAAAGCGATACACCGGAGTTGCGAAAGTCCGCATTCGTTCTGTGCCCGTTAATTTGCGTAACGAATCACTAGCGGAGGCTGTATTTGCGCGGCACTAGACCCAGCATTGTGTTCGCCTCATTGTGTTGAGTTCAGTTCATTGTGTTAAGTTGTTCTGGACAATGAATGGAAAGTTTAAACCGGTTTTGAATGTCGGATTTCGTTCAACAAAAGGGTTTTGGATTTAATGGGTTCGGGGTATTTTGTTTCGGGGTTTAAGGCATTATCAATCTTGTGCTGCGAAGGAAAGGACTACAGACATGAAACGATTGTACAAAGTAAAATCTAAGTAAAAACTAGTATTAAACTCGAAGGAACAATCTCGGAGGCGGTTACGGTAAAATTCTCTAGATTTAAATTAACTTCAATCTTCAGAACACTGAATGTAATTGCGAACTTTAATGGAAGCGGTAGAATCTTGTCGAACATAAATTATATTTTTAAGTTCATTCTAGCGTTTATTTAACCACAATTTTCCTCGAGCTGTTTCAGCTTATCTTTGCACAGAAATCCTTGATTTTTTTGTAAATATAATCCAACCCGCCATTGCTGGATGTAGAACTGGAAAGGCCAAAGAGGTCACCTAATCTAGGTCTACCTAAGCAGGATAATACCATCAGAAAATATGCTTGCCCGACATATTAGCTTAACTAAATAACACTATTCATCACTTACCCCTCTCAACGGGCGCTGACACATCATCGGGCACAGCTTGATCGGCTCATACTCGGGTAACAGCGGTACGCCCGCTTAACTTAGCGGTAAATTAACAACTTACGTCCAGCGAAGCGAGGCTGTACCAACAGTAGACGTGCTTGCACATCATCTGCGCGCAGCCCTCGTCCTTCTCTATAGGCACCCGACACATCGGGTACAGCTTAATCAGCTCATATACGGGCAATAGCGGTACGCCCGATTAACTTAACAATAGCGGTAAAGTTACAACTTACATCTAGCGAAGCGAGGCAGTACCAGCAGAAGACGTGCTTGCACCGCTTGCACATCATCTGCGCGCAGCCCTCGTCCTTCTCTATAGGCACCCGACACATCGGGCACAGCTTGATGAGCTCAGAGTCGGGCAACAGCGGCGCGCCCGCGCCCGCGGAGGATGACGCCGCCGCCGCCTCGCAGGTCAGACCACCGTGCCACTGAGGAAGAAAACATCAGGATAGTTAGAAAAATATTATAAGTATTACTTTTTGCTATGAGCGTGTTAGATGTGAAGTGAATTTTATTTCGATATATTCCTGGAACACTGACGCTTTTCAAAATAAGTCCAAAAAATCTCATTAAAGCCAGCGATGAGTTAGCTACTACTCTACTGTTGCAAATATATATAGGCTTTTGCCTACAACGCAATTAAATATAATACACGAAGATTAATTAACGCGTCGTTTACAATCAGTGCACATAACATAGCAACACCGATATGAACCTTTGATTACATAACAGTATACATAAAGTTGACGAACTAAACAATTCTGACTCCTAATAGGTAATTATTTTTCTTATGCATATCCGTGATGGCAATGATCTAATAGATCACATAAGAAACAATGTTATATCATTGTCGCTTATGGGGATTTAGAAGAGGGGTTCTAGCTGATGACAATGACATTTAAATACAATAATATAGAGAATATACAAAGTAATGACATATATCATTACATTGTGTATTCTCTATATTATCGATACATACTCCTAATGACCAAGATGTTGGTCTCATCTGTAAGTCGGCATCCAGATCATTCTAGCGAAACGCAGGAACAGCTTCGTTCGCTAGAAATTAGAGGAGGCTGGAAACTAACAGATAAAAACACACTGGTTCTAATACCTTTGAATTCAGTATAATCTATTTGGTTCGTATGTATTATATATCACCAAAAATCGCGACATGCTTTAGGAGTCGATTTCATTAATCGTCAATGGTTTACTTACGATCACGAAACCATTATACATAATCAACATGTCATTATGTTATCTACGAGTATTGACAAACAAACAGATACAATTACTTTTATTAAACACGTAATTGTGTGATGATATAATCGATATGCACGAAGATTTCACGTTTGAGGTAAACTGTATTACATTACGGGTTTTCGTTTAAATAATAACAAATAAAAATATAATGCGTTCTACACTTATAACCCCATACAAGGATTTTCTCCTGCATCGTGGGTGCCAAGACACACACACAAATAAATACACAAGCACATATACTTAGGACAGAAATCAAATGTACCACCGAAGTTCAATCACAGCGGATTCTGCCGCCGTCTTAAGGTAAAAAGGACGAGGTAAAAATACGAGGAACATTAAAAAATAGAGTCAAACTGAGTGCCTCCTCTTTTTTTAAGGTTAAAACATTGATATTTTAATGCGATCAAGATTAAGTAAGCTAAACAAAAAATAACTTCTTTGCCGGATCTTCTCAGTTTTGGTCGTGTTCAGATCCTTTGGTACAATATAAAAAAAAAAAAACGATTGTATCTGACAATTTGGAAGTGCCCCCGTACACATAATAAATATATAATATATCTTAAACATTTTTTTATGTCGGCTAATAATACCAATATTAAAGATAGATAGATAAGACATTAAATTGATAAAATATAATCTGATAAAATGCCAAAAATAAATCAGATCGAACGATGAAAAGCGATTATATCTCATTTGGCACCGATATCGATGAAAACAATCTTGAAAATTCTAAAAATATACCGAGATAAAAACAAAACAATGAACACTCAGACTTATAATTAGCACACGGCATTATTAATGAATTTATTTATAACTAGACTTTGCCTGTAGTTTTGTCTGCGTGGTGATCATGTGTCAGTTAATAGAGAAAAAAATGTGTGTGTCAGCTCCGACGCACTACTGGAGTTTACTTCTTAAGTACGCTTGTTTAAACAAGCGCAATAACATAAAATTAAGATTTTATAACATTTATATAAACAAGCTCAATAACATATAGATATAGTCGCTTTGCAGCATACTCTATACACGTCTTAATACACTCACAACCAGTGCAGCCAGATCGTGCGTAGACCGTACCCCCACTATAGGTTGTTTTGTCATCAGTAAGAGTGAGACACACTACCCACTATCTAGCTGCACTGCTCACACCAAAACCGTAACGAGGTCATTCGTTCAGTTGATGTTACTCCTCATATTTTTCTCATACCGGGCGCCTTATATCAAATTTATGTATGTAATTGCTATTCTTTCTGAATCAGTAACATATTCCAATATCCGGCCATCCGGTTCCGGCCTTCCGACTCCGGCCTCGGCCTCTTCATTCCTTTAGTTACCACTTCTGATGTCTGGCCTTCCGCCCATTTCGCCATTCGGCTTCCTTCTTTATATTTCGACATAGACAAACAAAGATTGTTTTTAGACTGATTTGTTTTACCCTATCTACGGATATACTTTACTATGGGTATCATACGGCTTACCATAGTCGTACGACTCCGTAAGCACCACCGCCACACCTACTTCTGCCTAATAACAGCAGTGCCTAATGCATAACGCATTGCTGTGTTCTAGTCTGATGGGTGTTGTAAGGAAGATATACTTACCCGCGGCGTTCCAACATAGTCCTCGGGGGTTAGCAACGCATCTAACCTAACCTAACCTAACCTCATGTAGGCTGGTGTTATCTGGGGTTGACTACAGATGTCCAGAGAGACCATCAAGAGGACTATATGTTCAGACATCATCATTAGACTAGTCGAACCATAAAGGGTTAAATAGAATAAGTACCGTTATAATCAGCATTTTAGCTTCACAATCGAACAAACATACAAACAGCTTTGTAATATTACATACATAAATGTAAATAAGCCGCTGCAGATTCATACATAACAAATTACAGTGCTCGCACGCCATCTGGTGGTGACCTCGAGATGGATTTCGATACGGTCACCACTTCACCAGCGTTCATGCATTTAATGGCACTATTGTAAAATCAATTAATTATTCCATTAATGTTCTTCTTCGGGTTAATTTACATCTACAGACATAAAACTAGTCACGGCAGACTATATCTTTTTACCCGACTGCGTCAGAAGGAGGCTAATGTAACTAATGTTTATCGAGTGTATGTATGTATGTTTGTACATCTATGTATTTCTTTGGTACGCGCTACAGCCCAAACGGCTTGAATGACGCCTGTAAGTAGGAAAAAAGGACGACTTTTCTATTATCATAACAATATGATTAAAATTTTATATATATATATATATACACATATTATGATACTTTGAAGAAAAGTCATAAAAAGCGTTAGAAGATATACGCTATTATACAAACACAAGCTGAACCCTTAATTTTAATCCCTTAGGGGTTGAATTGATAAAAATCCTTTATAACTATTCACGTACACTATAACAGGAACCCTGTACCTTCAAGGTTCTAGGTACAGTAGTTTCAGCTGTGCGTTGATATATAAGTCAGTGGGGCGGAATTGCCTTATATACATATATACCTAGATAAAACCAACAACTTAAAAACAAGGAACTAAGACTGAAGGCACACAATAGTTAATAAGCAGTTGAAATTGTTTTGTTACAATATTAATAACAAACTTACTTGTTATATACAACATTTTGAGAGGTACGTCACTGTAATGAAAGACACGTTAGTAACACATATACATAGAAGAATACTATATTGTCCCCTACAGCACGCGTCTGCCATGTTCGGGGGCTTAAATACATTTACTTTTTTGTTAAATTTATACAAGACACGTTTATTTACTTAACAAATCATGACTTCACCGGACACGATTTATCACTTTAACAAAATTAAATGGCAACCATTATTATATTATATTATATAAAAACGTGTATCCACAATTACAAATATTAATAATGAATTACAAATTTACAATTGATTAAAATTTGAGATTTAAAATGTACATACAACATTATTTAATAACATCATACATTTTCTCATTGAACATGAACTTAAGTGCATTTAGAATTGTTATATTTGTTTCACTCTTCCAGGCTTAACTAATAAGTAGTTAATTAAACAAGAAGACTTGAATGACTTAAAGTCTCGTGTCGTAGGTACTTATGAACATACATAAAGAGCTCGTAGGTACCTGGTATGCGTAGTAGTGCTCCTTGTAGTTCCCGGATTAGAAAACGGTCACACAATCCCCTGCTTGTCGTAAGAGGCGACTAAAAGGGACACCCGGGGTTGCAGGCGACAAGAGTGGGAGCTCGAACTGGCGGTATGTGTGGTCGCTTGCCGTCGTAAAATTGAAATGAAATGAAATGTTTTGTATAGGCCTACGGGGCAATTACAAATTGTCAGTTCAGCAAGAAACTCAGCAGGTTATCTTTTAGTTTGTTTCATTTATTTGTTTCTTTATCTTTTGTTAAGTTCCGATCCTGGAGTCCTCCCACCAGGGGATTTTAGTGCGGTAAAATGCTACATCACGAAATTTTTGACTTTCGCCGTCACAAACATAACAAAAAAACGAGGCATCTGATTTGACTTGATCTGATTTCGATGTATGCCTTACCTGGGTTGGAACCCCGGGACTTCAGCGCCACTGAAGAACATGCATATCTTTGCACTATTATTAGTACAGACTATGCAACGCTTGTATTAATAGAAATATACATGAAATAGAAAAACTAAAAATTTTTCCTCAAACATTCGAAGTACGGATATTTGAGACTAAAACTTCAAAGATCTTCAGTTTGAAATATCTACGACTCTGGAAGAATTTGTTTACTCAAATACGGCACTTGGATACGGTCCAATTAAATCTGTTTATCTCCCGAGATCTCGATTGAATAATTTCAAAAAGTTAAATACAACAAATCACCTGTTGATATTATAACTCATATGTGTTTGCCAAAATATTTTAAGTGTTTGATAAACAGGAACAATAAATACTGAATGAAGGAAGGTATTACAAGATTAGCTATTTAATGGCATGACGTACAAAAAATGGTCGTTTGCTCATTGTTTATATAATAAACATTTTATAGGTAAATTACTAAAAACGTCAGTATTTTATCTTATGGGCTTAGATAGGTGTAGGGAAAAGGGGGCGGGTTAAGGGAACCCTAGAGAATAGAAAAGACAAAGTATTTTAAACCTTGTCAGCGTAAAACATAAAAAAAATTACAATCCTGTCTGATGTTATAAGGTCAAGAAATTTCACTGTAAATAAAAGCGAAAATTTCCTAAAATCGCTTAACGCTGATCAAGCATCAGCTTGCAGCGCCAACCAAATGGTTCGTACCCGAGCCGTAAGCTAAACTATATCATCAGGCTCTAACACCAACAAATGCATTATGCTTGGCTCGAGTCTCGACCCAGATGTACCGAAGCTGCGAGCAGTCACTAACATTTGTGATCACTTAGATAACAGCTCAGGTGAATTACACACACGCATTGAGGCGTACATTCACCGAGATGTCACAGTAGGAACATTGCCAAAGTTGGATATGGAACGCGCTTCGTGACCGACTAAAGTCGCGACCCAGTTGTACTGCAGTCTCCGGCGTAGTGAAAAAGTTGCTCCACCATTTCGCTTTGAAGTAACAACGCCGGTTTCAGCTGCAAAAGATCTTTCACGTTTGTCACAGTAGGAACGGTGCCAAAACCAGTGAAAGTCCATTGATGCGACTCGAGTTTCGACCCAGTGCTGAGGCCGGGAAAACTTATTTTTTAGGGTTCCGTACTCAATGAGTAAAAAAGGGATCCTATACCTAAGACTTCCGTGGCCGTCTGTTCGTCTGTCTTCTCTCATGAACCGTGATAGCTTCTGTTGTCGCTATAACAACTAAAAATAAAACAATATAAATATTTAAGAGGGGCTCCCACATTACAATGTAATTTTTTAACCGACTTCCAAAAAGGAGGAGGTTATATAATGATAATGAACCTTTTGAACGCGAACCCGACCCGTACTTGGCTGGTTTTTTAAGTGTACTTAACGATACGGCAGACGGACTATCTGATGGAAAGCAGTCTCCGTCGCGTATGAGCATCGGCAACACCAGAAGAGTGGATCCCCAATGCATCGCTGGTTTTGAAGGAGAGCTCTTTTTGCACTTTTCTTGAAGATCCCCATAACCTACTGCTCCGGGAGAATCTCAGGACGAAGCTCATTCATCACCTTGCACATTCGCGGCAGGAAAAGGCGCAAACTGATTCGTTGAGGATTGCCACGAGTTTAATAAATTAATGTAAACAAACCTTATAGGCGTATAGTGCGGCGCGGTGCGGCTTCGTCGTTTGCGACTACAACAAATCACATTTAGAAGTAGCGTAGCGGTAAAACGAGCTTTAACAGAGTTAAAAAAGAATGCAAAGCTGACGGTGTTGCTTGATAATTGTGTACCCGAGTCCTCGAGTCTCGACCCAATTGCATTGGGGCCGGTAAAAGGCTGAACAACCATTTGTTACGGCTTCGAGTAACAAAGAAGGGGTTGTAATTTTATAAATGCTCTGTATCCGGAGTTTTATAATTTAAACAAAGACCACATCGCAATAATGGTTTCATTCAATTGGTGGATGGTTGACGTCAAAATATTTCTGTACAAATAACATTAAAATAAATTGGTAACCTTTCGACTTGATCTTTTACTGAGGGAAGTAAAGTAAAAAATAGAAAAGAAAGTATTTTAAGTTTTTTTTTAACCTTGTTCCCGTCGTTATCTTTTGTGAAGAAGAAAATAAGATTTTCGGTATTTTATACCGAACTTTTCTACTTTTGTACTTCTTTCTTCACCGTTTTCTTATAACAACCTGTTCTATAAGACAACACAGGCTCATAATTTATGAATTCATTCAAATAGTCTATTTTCATTCTTTCCACACATAAACTCACAAGCTTCGACAACTCCAGTTAATTTTCGATCATACCCGGCGAAATGCCGGGTATGATCGAAAATTAACTGATGAATGATATATGAAAACTTTGTTTTTTTTTTACCGAATTATCGAGGTACGCCAAGTAGGTACTCCAGTGGTTCTATTTACATCAACTGTCCGGATATTTAGTTCCCTCGCAATTGACCCGGTCGCAAAATGGATTGCACGATCCGAGGAGCGTGTGTCGATCGCTTATAATGATAAATAAAACATATCTTTACAGATAAACTAAATATAATCTATCAAGATATACATAGAATAATACTGGTCGAGCCCCGCGGTTTCGAAGGAGGCGACGAAGTAAAATAGGGAGGATGTGGAAGATGCTATGCAAAGTTATACATAATCTAGTGTCCGACCGAAACAGGTATTTCAGCTGAAATCAAAACCAAATTTTGTATATACCTACAGACAATTAAATAGTGTTAAATAAAATAAAAAGAAAATAATTAAAATATGTAGAAAAAAAATAACGGAAATGATTTAGGATAGAATTTGACGACCCGCGTGGTCGAGCGGTTACCATATTGGTGTGACGCGCAATGGATCCCGGGTTCGATTCCCGGCCAGACAGAAATATGAATGATGAGTTTAGATTTCTGTTCTGGGT
>DWNE01009654.1:0-10787 GCA_018249875.1 Cecropterus toxeus
GTGTGTGTGTGTGTGTGTTAATTTGACGGATTTAGTATGATAACTTACGCGATGGGTTAGAACTTCAATTTAGCGATGATGATCATGTGATCTCGATGAGACTTATTATTCCAAAACAATAATGTGTAGCGGACTCAAATGATCAATAATTTAGCAAATTACCTAGACATGATTTAGTGTGATGTTACATTATTGTACAGACCGAAATACTTAAAATCCTACTTAAACTAGGGGATCGTAGGCTTTAAATTGAAGGCGAAGAAAGAATTGTCTCTTAGATTTCGTGGGTTCACTCGGACTATTTCTGAAATTTTGATGTTTTGAGGTATAGGTAAATGCATTCATTTCATTAAAACTTACTTTTGGACGCCCATAGCTGACCCTCGTTCAGTGCTGTCACGTACCGCCTCAAGTCGGCCTCGCACTCAGTTGGTACAGTCACATTCCCAAGAAGTTCGAGCCACTCGTGGTGGTCGAGCAGTCCTTTCATCCACGCCATTCTAGAGTTTTTGCTGGCACTTAACTCACTTGACGAGTTCACGTTTGCACCCACTACACTCACAAGCACTAATATCGTCACGACAAACATTGTTCTGGTAGAAATAGCAGTTCTTGGACACATTTCAGTAAATCATTATTATTTTAACGTAATGGGATGTTTATTGGTGTTGATGAGAACTAAGAATCAGGAACTCTCGTCCATGCTCTGCCAATATCTGAAAATAAAGGGATATGTAAGTTAATACTCATGATCTCCCAAATTTAAGAACCTATCATGCCAAGTTAATCTTGTCATAAAAATTAAAATTTCGAACAATAATAAAAGAAAATGAAGCTAACAATAATAAAAGAAAAGGTCGCTGATACCATTAATATCTTCCTATATTTTAATAAAGTTACATTAGAAATATGACGACATAAGATTGATAAAATATGACATTTTCTTAGGGTCTCCTAGGCAAATACAAAAGTTTATGAATTCAATTGCCTTTTCCAAGTTCCTGGAAAATTCAAGTTCTATTATAGTTATTTTCTGAGTTTGATACTATTCTACCTTTAAATGTTTAAACTTAACCTGCATTTAAATAATATACAACTATCTAATATGTTTCTTTTTAAATTTAAGTTGTTTTTTATTATGTATAAATTTGTTAAATAATTCATATTTTGTATTTTCAACTTAATAAAGTATAAAACTATCTAAATATTATAGGTACTAAAACTAATATAATAACGGAAATTGTTCTAAGCTTAGCTTTAATTACGCAAATGTACATAAAAACAGCATCATGTCCACATTAAAGTTAAAATTAAAATTTTACTACATAAACTCCTATTATGAAGAACTGTATAACGTCCAGAATAAGAATGTTTATAGCTTCATAAATTAAACATGTCCGTTTTAAATTATATTTTGTATATTTTAATAAACAAAGCTTAATGCTTAAGCTATTTGTTTAATAATAGATGTGTGCATAAAAACAGAACGTAACTAAACTATCTACTTACTTCTCATCAATGAATAGAATCAAAAAATTGTAACGCCTCTCGTACTAATATATCTATTCTGTGTTAGAATATAGATTCTAGAAATTTCTTAAATAATAATTCTCAATACTATTAAAACAACACAATCGAACAGGGTTCATATGAATTGTATTTTGACTATACCTACTAGTCGACCAAGCTAACTAGACGAATGTCAGACGTGACGTCACTCGCACGAATGCAAGTACTGATGACAAAATACAATAGCAATAATGATTTTTTCGTGATATGTTGATTTTAATGAAATGTAAATTTTAATAAATTTATGTCTTAATAATATATACTCAATGTTTAACATTAACAACGTTTTTTTCCCATATTTAGGTTATCATTGTAACAGAGACTAATGAGTACAACAAATTAATTTTGCTTATTTATTTAATTAATAATAAAATCATAATAGATTAGGGAGTTCAGGTGCGAACGGTACTAGGACGAGAGCGGGGTATGAGACGGGACCGGGGAGGGAGACTGCATTCCTCCCGTTCGTCTAGTTAGCTTGGTCAAGTAGTATTGATTGGACCTTTTTTTTGCGAATTACGGATAATTTTGCACGTCGAACGCGTAGCGTTTGACTGTGCTCTACTCTTGCATTATCGGTAACAGGTCATTTTCTCGACTTAAATTGCTTTTATGGGATATTTTTAAATGTGACAGGTGTCCAATGACTCTATAGTTGGACATGTGCCTTAATACAATACCGTTTAGCATTTTTTCAAATTGTTGCTGATCTATTCCAGTATTCCCAATTTATGTAGCAATACCGCATTTTTTTGTATTTTATCCCGATTCGAGTACAAAGCGTGTTCCAATCTACGAACCTTACCTTAACAAAACGCATTCCTCATTTTTATTGAACTTGCGCAAGAATTTCTTTATTACGTTTTTCAACAAAACTTCAACAAGCATTGTTCGAGAAGTTTCCTAACGTCAACGAAATGATATGGCTCAGCACTTACTTTGTATATCATATTTCTCGTTGTGACAAAATACTTGCCGTTGTAACTTCTTTTTTTTCATCTCAAGTTCAATTCCTATATTTAGATTTCTTGTATTCACAAGAAATGCTTTTGTTGAAGTTTTGAAACGTGATTTCAAAATCCCAATTGTGGTTTTTATTTTCGTAAAAATGTGTTTTATGTTCAATATGATCTATAATTAATTGGTGTCACGCAATTGTACCATACTAAAATAACTAAAATAACTATATTGTTTGATATTTGTAACTTTTTTTAAGCTTTTACTTAATTGCTTTGTAAGTCCTTTAGTATGTGAGGGTCATATTTTGTTATTAAATGTTAAAGCACTTAACAAGAATCCATTGAACAAATTTTCCATACAATTTTGAAGGTAAATGCATGATTACCTCAATTGCATCATTGAAAGCCCAATATGGTGGATACCTCAAGATAGCGAATCTATTATTTTTCTACAGATATCATTGATAGGGAAAGAATAGGAAAAAGAAAATTAATTTATACTAAAGGTCTGTTTTGTTTAAAGAAATACAACGATCGTAATAAGCAATAGCTACCGTCTACAAGAATACATTTTTAAATTTAAAGTGAGCTGTATCTACATTTTTTAATCTATCGTCAACCCATTACTGTCCCATTGCTATGATTGGGTGTATCCTCTAAGAGAGATAGGTAATACCATCACTCTAACCAAGCCTTAATTAACAGCAATCATATCGTAATCTAGAAGAATTCGAACCTCAGATTGAGAAGGATAATTTCAAAGCAAAGTATTCAATACATATCTATATATCAAAAAATGTAAAAACTATTATGTTGAAAAAAAAATCGACGTTTTAACTTAAACATCGGACTTAAACTTTCAGATAAATAAGAACAAGGATTAAGAACTACCATTCAGTTAAGTGATATAAAAAAGTGCAGCCTAATAGTACATTTATAAAGTCTGGAAATAACGTAAATTTCCAGTTTCTATATTTGGATAACAGAAAAATCCTTGTTCGTGATAAGGTGTCGTCATGAAATAGGCTTCGGAGTTATTTATATATTACGTTTTCTGTTTCGTGCCTACCTATGTCACGCGTCATGTTATCTCAACTCTACTTTGTATAATATATATTTGCACCTATAGATTTCTATTATAGATCCTTCGTCCTTAACAGATTCAAAATTTCAGGTAAAATTTAGAAATCACCAGATGCGTATAAGTTCAGATGTCTAAATTAAGATCAGAATAAACTCCCTCTTACTTAGAAAAGAAAAATAAGTGGCTATATAGTAAAAAGTCCATATTACCCGAAGTCTATATAAAATATATTATTACAATAACAAGAAACCCCACTGCTAAAAAAAGTATCATCACTATCATCGCATGCTGCATTTTATAATATTTTATCATTTCTACGTCATTCAAAATTATAACACTTATTTTTCCCCCTTTGAATTTGAGCATTTTTAAGGAGCTAGAACTCTTTGTGGTTCCACTCCGAAAGCTCTACCGCCACATTCTGCCTAATAATAGTTGTGTAACGCACAGTGGCGTACCTATTATTACATATTTTGACGACCAAAAACGATAATATCTAACTTGATGACAAAACAAGGTTGCGAAATCTGTTTTTGCCGCCCCCAAATCTGTTTTTGGCCCCCCCCAAAATGTGCCGCCCGGGGCGGACCGCCCCTCCCCCCCCCCCTCGCTACGCCACTGGTTACGCATTGATGTATTCTGGTCACTAGGATGTAGTAAGGGAGATACTTATCCGAGGCGTTCCAGCTTACTCTTCAGTCGCAGCGACGCATCCCTTACCTCAGGTAAGTCTTATCTTATCTGGGATTGATAACAATGTCCATGGGCGACATGGGGTACTTACCATCAACTCAATACGATGTTCGTTTGCTACGTCTTTGTTATAAAAAACGTTAATGACTATTTTTACAATTAAACGTACTTAATAGTCCATAAAACAGCAAATAAAATAAGCTTAAGTTCCAGCATTCATAACTACAATACACTCGTATTTAGAATAGCCGTTTTATTTCAGTCGGATGAAAAGGCTTATTTGAAAAAGCAACAATGAATTCGAAAAGCTTTAAAGTCTTTAAACAAAGGCCGGGAATGTCTGGCGTTTTGGTTTGTGCGGTTGTTCAGACGTGCATAGCTGTTTTATCTGCCGTTTTGTTACCATTTGTTCAGTGTAATGCTCCGTTCTGAGCTCGAATGGTAATTAGCTTCGTTCTCAACAACAAACACATAGAAGAGACTTTTTTATGCATAACGGGAAATACGAGTATATTGCAAGAACCGCCAAAACTCGAAATTTTAACTTCAAGTTATACATTCTTATTCAAAAACTTCTTATAACGATGTATCTGGTACTCATATGTATATGTTTTTAATCATAAAATTAAATAGGCTCTATTGCTGTTTCCTTCTTTATATGAACTAAATTAGTTTTATTAATTCTCAATGGCATGTAAATGATCGGCATGATATTTTTTAATAATGAAGTATACTTTTTTATATTTTAACAGCACTAAAAAAAATTGAATATAAAAGACCATTGTTTACTTTTGCCTTGCTCCACTTTAAAAAGTAGTGTTTTCGAGTTGTGTTAATAAATAATTATATTACTGTAAATAGGATCGCCCAATCTAAATATACTGTTGCCCCCTAAATATGCCGCCTGATGCAAAAGAAATTTTGTCGGGCCCCAAAACTTGCCGCTCGGGCCATGGCCCCCTCGGCCCCAAAACACGCTGCTGGCTATATACATACTATATTACAATAAGTAGTTTTCAGTCCTATGTCCCTTTACATTCATAAATATAATGTAACTTATGAGACATATTTACTAGTTATTATATTATTGCAAATTTAATAATTGTCTTTATTTCATCCTCTTTTACGTAACAAGTATTTATCCAATAGCTCCGTTGCTTCTTAGGGTATATTTTCACCGTTTATTTATAGGCAATTGGTAGCAAAATTAAGAGAACCCTTGAGCCAGTAAAACGGGGGCTGAGACGGAAATTCAATTTCAAATAGAATTCCGTATACTGCTTATAATTGTCAGACATCCTCGGTATAAACTTTTGCTTGAAATGCAAAATGCCTACAGCTTTTGTGAGGCATAAATGCTGGTGAGAGGAACTTTGATTTTGTTTTCGGTGCTGTCGTAATGAAATTCCAAAGGTAGGTTCATCATTCATCATTACGCTACAGAGAGAGAGTGAAAACATTACGAATTGGATACTGCTCAGCATTGTGCTGGTATCCAAGGACAACCAGCGCTGATCTTCCGAAGTAATTACTGCCGCCCATCGACATCTATGTGTAAGCAATTTCTTATAAAATGGGGGTTCTACCCTGAGTCGATCACAGATGCGTTGCTACTCCAGAGGATAAGATGGTCACCTCATTTATAAGAGATACAGGAACGGTCGAATGTGTGAACTATTTCTGGCTTTAAGCAGGTCTAACCTTTTAGTGGAATGGTGAATGGTGGATGCAGTAGCCCTAGTTCGACCGGGGACCACCGCCACACTTATTTCTAGCGTGAAACAGTTCTTGCGTTTCGGTAGAAAGTTTGCCGGCTCACTTATATATAAGGCGACCATGTTAGTCATCAGGAGAAAACATCTGTGATTGACTTCCGGTAAAACCCCTATTTAATATGAAGTTCTATAAAAATATCTATGGGTGGAGTTGACCCCTTATCATGGTGGATTGCATGTTCTTTTGTTTTAGCGACAAGATTTTAAATTATGTTTAATATTAATTCATCATTTTATTATCTAAAAAAAAGATAATGACATTTTAAAAGCACGCCTGCGTTTGATAGAAACTAATAATGTAAAATAAAATCCTGAACTTAACGGAAATTGGCCTTTACATTGCAATTTTCTCTTCAGTAAGATAATGGGAAAATATCGCGTGAGTTATAGGCAGTTTAAATGGCTTGTGCTATCTCCGGGCTAGTTGCTGACTAACCCAGTTTACGGCATTGCATAATACTAAGTGCTTATGTGTTACAGGTAATGCTTATAATAATGTATTAAATTTGTATCTTTGGTATGTTTAATCGGTGGAGTCTTATGTTTGTATGTTTGTATCTGCTTTTGAAGTCCTCTGTTAAGCAAATGACTCCCGTTATATGCTCAACAGAGGATTTTTGCCAATAGTTACCGCTTTTTATTGGTGACTGTAGTTGGTGAATCGTCGTCAACCCATTATTGTCCTACGGTTGAGCACGGGTCTTCTCTCAGAATGAGAAACTTTTAGGCCATAGTCCACCGCGGTGGCTAAGTCCGAATTGGTAGACTTTACACACCTTTAAGAACTCTTTTTTTAGAGAATTCTCAGATGTGCAGGTTTCCTCACGATGTTTTCCTTCATCGTAAAACAGTGATAATAAAATTCTAATACGCACATCATTTTTGAAAAATCAGTGGGGCCTGGGATTCGAACCTTGTATCCTCGATTGAGAGTCCGAGTTTCAACCAATAGGCTATCACTGCTCACAGTTGGTGTATACAATACAAAAAAGGTGGTAGAACCTTTCTGATTTGACTCCGGAAGCACCATCACCTATTTACGCCTAATAACAGAAGTGTTATGCGCTGTGTTGTCTGGAGAGTGTGGTAAGGAAGGCATACTTATCCGAGGCGTTCCTACTTAGTCCTCAGGGGTCGCAACGTATTTGTGACCAAGTTTAGGTAAAACTTTGGACTTATCTGAGGTTGAGTTGGTACAGATGTCAGGAGCCACTTACCATCAGGTGGACTCAAAGGTCCACCTGATGGTAAGTGGCTCCTGATCGTTTGCTGCTGCTCATATCTTAGATTTTGACCTTTTATCGCCTTCTTATACTCACAACATTCAGGAAAAGAGAGGGAGTAATGTTATTAAAGACCAACAGCACACGACACGAATATATTACAGTGTAGTTATTTATTACGTCTCTATTTAAATAGTTTACTTAATGCTGTGCATATCAATAGTAAAGATTTCAGTTATAAGTATTATATATCAGTCAATCGTGCAGGAGGTTCCAAGTACATCTCTGGCCAGGCACATATATGTATCTCTATATAGAAAGTTAATATATTGTACTACTATTTACATCTATTTTAATTATATTTCCAGAATAATGCTATTAATAAAAAATATGAAAAAATATGTCAAAATAGAAACTAAACTAAGATACAATTTATTTTCAACGAAATAATATTAAACAGGTTTATGTTATCGCTATACAAGCTTTAGTTGTTTTAGTTGTCACATTAAATAAAACACCTCGCCATAACAACTACAACAATGCGCTGCAGACCGTTTCTGAACGCAAACCACAAACAACATTCCCCAGAAACCGTTTTAACCTGTTCGTTATATAAGTATTGCAGTAACTTGAACGGTCCTTGCACAGCACAGCTATTTACTCAAGGATGCATGCTAACAGAATACGCCTGTGCAATTTTATAAAGAAATGTTAATGAGATAACAGTGAACATAAGTCTGGTTGGTTAAAACGTTATTTAAATATTTTACGTTCATAATCATCGTTAAGAACTCATTATTATTTCGATATTGGGTTTATTTTATATGATTTAATTCACAGCCGTACTCTAAAAGTTTTTAAATGCAGGGCGATTTACTTCTCATATGCTTGAAAACGCTATAAGGTAGAGCTGTAAGTATAGAAGTACCTCGCTATCAGTACAGAAGTCCCCAGTTAATAGCCTTATTAGATTTTTTTGTATTTTCTACCACTAATTGTTTAATATGATTATAGTTCAAATCAGTTAAGCAATTTTTTTTATTAGTAGAACAGATAGTCTATAAAAAATCTTTGTTTTTATTTGATGCTTTTGAATTTTGTGCCCTATGGCATTTGTAGGCCATTATTTATGGGCCAAAAATGTAGTGACTTGGTTCAATCATTTTACATATAATTTTAGTTAGGAAAGTATTGTAATAGTATATTATACTTTAGTAGCGAATCAAGACCTTCAAATTAAAATACATATGTATAATACTGTAATATATACTATCAATTATATGACATTAGTCGATAATATGTACAGAGAATTATTAACGAGATGTAATGACGCCGTCCCCATCACAGTTGCTTATGAATTTAGACAGCGTATCTCCCGCAGAGCGATTAGGACGGTTCTCCGTATCATAGGCACTTATACCTATGCGGGTATTAGATATACCCTATGTCGTAAATATATAATCTTCATTATCCCTACGATGTTATAGTCCTTTGACCCTTTGAGGATATGAAACGCAATGTCACCAGTGTTTATTTACATCGTTTTGGTGGTCATAAGGTTTAATTTTATGCAGATATCCTTACAAAATGTAGAGCATAAGTATTTGAAAATTATAACATTACTATTATAGTCTTTATTATTTTGAGATTTTGAGTGCCATTTAATTGGTTTCTATATACAACTGCTGCATGTAAAATAAATAAAATAGTTTTAAGAAAACAATAATTATTATCAACCACATTTCGCTCAATGCGATACTTACTACTTAGTCATAAAATTTTCAAAATACTGAATAAAAAATGAAAAATCTCTCAACAAACAAAACATACAAAACTGTGAAATGTTTTAAACAGAGGGAGTTTATTTGTATAGTTTAAAAATGTATACTGCAATTCCATGCTGTTGGTTTTGCTTTTATAAAGACTTGAAAATGTTAGAAGTATTTTATTTTCTTTCATAACCAGTTTACTTCCAATATGGCACAAGTATCACTATATAGTCCAGATTTTCAAAGAAGCGGAAATGAAGTGAGCGTTTTCACGATATTCCATAAAACGCTCGTATTTTCTTGTAATATTTTTATTTTCTTACTACTCGAGGTACGTTGTATGTATGTGGTGTACGTTATGTTGTATTTATAATAAACTGGCTTCATAATACACCATAACGTACATAAATTAAACAATCAATACTATGTAGGTGTTGCTCGCAACTTCATAAGCGCGGACATTATAACCCTAATCTGACTGAGAAGGAATGTGACAACGTCCCTCTTAGTTGGTATTTACGTCATAAAATGAAATATTGTCCAAATTTCATAGTTCTAGCTGGAGGAGTGTAGGCTATGATATGTTTAGTTAAAAGTATACTTTCACTTGTATATACATATGAGTATCTATATAATATAGTTTATGACGATACATCATTATTGATGTCAAAGGATTTCTAGTTTCTTTCCTAGCCAGACAGACATCTTGACTTTCAATTTCGATTTCGAAAATAGTGCAAAATTTGTTTAAAGATGGCGACTGTTTAAGTGACTTCATTCCAGCTTTTCGTAGCAGACTTCCATATTTCTATTGTTAATAAAAATAACGCCAAGAAATAGGAATCTTTTGATGGCATATACGATGTTTTGAATATAGTTTTATGTCCGTAAGGTGTTCACCATTTTCGTGTATCTCCAACGATATCGAATAAAACCATTTTTGTCCAGCGAAGCAGGGGTACTTCAACTAGCATTTAATAATTATTATGAATATGTATATTGGATATATTATTTTAACAACGATATTGAAAACTTAATTCACAGCGCTACATACAAATAAGCAACCTTATAAACGCACCCAAAGCACATTATTTAGGCAGACGAATATATTCGTCACTTATTTTTTCCATCCCACGCATGAAGCTCGAGGATTAAAGACGTGCGCGGCTTTGTTCAAAATGGCGTCATTATTATTCACCAACACAGTTGCCAGCGTTGACAAGGAGATACGTGATACAAAAACGATATTTTAACAAAAAGACCGACTACGTGTAAACCAATTTGTATAGAAGTCGCTTAAAAGTTATACTTTGCTCTATGTTCGTGTGCGTATACATGGGTATATGTGTGCTCTTGATACATGTACAGAAAACATTACTTTTACGACCGTAATGTATGTATGTATGTCCATTTATTGAACACGCACTATACCCCAACGGCTTGACGGATTGCGGCATATGACATATATATATATAAAAGGCAATTCCGATCACTAACTTATATATCATCGCACAGCCGATACTACTGTATCTAGAATCTTGAAATTTGGTACAGAGGTTCCTTTTATGGTGTTAGTAAGCGAAATGAAAGGATTTGTAGAAATACAACCCCTAAGGGGGTTGAATAAGGGTTAAAAGCTTCTCTCGTCAACCCATTATTGTCCCACTGCTGGGCACGGGTCTTCTCTCCGAGTGAGAGAGTTTTAGGCCATAGTC
>DWNE01009655.1:0-10787 GCA_018249875.1 Cecropterus toxeus
CATTTGTGCTTACTTTTAATTTGCTACCTGTTTCATATACCTATAGTCAATAATTATAAAAGAATTCTATTTTTTTCAGTGACAACTACCATAATGTACTTGTATAACCGAAAATATGTTTTTAAACGACTATGACATAAGAAGGGTAATGTTTTCGAGTATATGTATGTTTGTATGTCCATTTCATTGTATATGGCTTTATACTTTTTAACGAATGTACTATTATTTAAACAAATTACCAACTGCACAAAAACAATAACCCGAAACTGAGGGAAAATAATCATTTTTAAGCAGTCAGGATTATTGTCTTAATATTGTTAACAATGTCATTGTTAACAACTTCTTAATATAGAGTTCTTTAGAGGTTTTGTGATTTTCAACTATTTCTTCAACGCTTTTATCTATTCAAAAAAGCAGCATCCAAGTAGAAAAACATTAGAGGAACATATATAAATTTTGTGGTAGTATATTCCATAGATTTCGTACTTTACATTCGTTCTATTTTATTCTCTCGAGCAAAATGCGACCGGACAGCTATTGCAGCATAATCTCCGGCTTCCAGTCCCGAAATACATGAAATGCAATATTTTCTCAAGACACGACACTGGGAATTTTATCTCGGCCATTGAGTCTAAACCGATTTTTCGCGAAATAAATTCATGTCCTGCATGGATAAATCGAGATAGATAGAACAAAATGAAGTCTAATATTAAATATTCTCTAGTACAATGTATATATACATTTTAATATCATAATATAATAATAAACTCATTTAATATATTTCATACTATTAGAAGTTGTATTCTCTTTCATTTTATGCGACCTTAGTCTAATGCAAGGGTTTGTCAAACACAAATAACTACAATAGCAGATCATTTGCTTTAACTATTTTTTGATGATTATAGTTAATACTAACTTGTTAAAACTTAGTTCAAAGGATTTGTTGCATGCTACGAAATGTCTATTAAATCAACCAAATATTACTAGCAAATACATGTTATAGGGCTATACCATTTGTCAGATCAGTATATGTTATGTGCCATTTGTTCCTACAGTCTACAATGTCTTTACAAGTGTGACGACCCGGCGTGGCCGAGCGGTCACCAAACCTGTCCGACACGCAGTGGGTTCCGGGTTCGATCCCGTAACCACGACACAGGAGAAAATCCTAATGTGGGGTAGATGTTTCTATAAGTGTAGAAAATATTATGTCGTTATTATTTTCATAGACCCACCCTTCTACGACCACATCAGCACTTATCTCTGCTGTTATAAGGATGACATAGGGTTTGCGCTCTGCTATACCAGAGTCAAACCACAAAAAAATCTACCAATATAAACTAAGCAATTCTTTTAGCGCGATCAATCTACAATGAGGTGTGCCATCCATAAAACATTGTTACTATCGGTTGCACGCTAAGGGAATGGTAATAAGAAATGCCATTCGACAAGTACTACATTGTCGTGAAAGTAGTTAAAAATGAATCAACGTACTGTAAATGTACTGTAATTTCTAAGTTCCGTCTTGTATTTCACCACGAGTACATGTTTGCTTTTGTTTTGTTGTTAACAAACCGGGCACGTCGGAAACCAAGTTGCTATAAAAAGAGAATGTAACAGTTTCCTTCGCTAGTGCTCTCGAATTTCTTTTTGATCTAAACAACTCTGAAGTTTTTAGACGCTGTAAAACATGCCACAAAATGTATTTACGTGTAGCTTTATTTTGTTTAATACAAGCACACTAATTATTAATTTGTTTAAAAATATAAATTACTGTTTATTTTTTATTATAAACTGCTATCTTCCGTTCGAAGCGTGCGTGCGTGCGTTCGAAGTGTTGCCGCATAAAGGTGGTAGGACCAGTGTAGTTCGACCAGGTACCACCATCATACTTATTTCTAGCGTGAAGTTTTTCTTACGTTTCGGAGGAAGGGTGTGGTTGCTGGCTCACTTATGAGGCGACCATCTTAGTCTTCAGGAGTACCAAATAGTTTGTGATCGACTTCTGATAAAAACCACTGTTCTATACGAAGTTGCTTTCAGATAACAATGGGTGGCAGTTACCGCTTACCATCGAGTTTACTACACGCTCGTTTGCAACCATAAATAAATAAATACAATTGCAAAAATAAAAAAATACAATTATGTATCTTCCATAATGGCATTTTCATTAAATTATAAAACAACATATTTTATTCATATATTATTCGGTTCTTGTTATACTAATAGTTTATTGAAGAGCATAGTTTATTATGTTGTAATATTTTATAGGCTGCGATTCTGTGTTGAAGATGCAGTGACGTAAAATGATAAAATAATCGTTTCATAAATCACCTTTAAATACATGTTGAATTATTATAAAACAACAAAGTTCTTACTTACAGATTATATTAAGCCCTATACCTACTTGGCTCTTAAAAGTAACAAAAGTAAAATCCGCACACAGAAATCAAATAAAACTTAAAGTAGGGTAAACACTTCTTTACGTTAAAAGTCAAGTATTCAAATACAAATATTTTTGTTTGAGTTTGATACTAACTCCCTTAAATAAGAATGAAAGGAATTATGACAACTTTAGGGAGTGGAATGAGTGAATTAGGGTTGCCGCCCGTACACATGCGCAGTCTAGCATTATATTTTAGTAATTGTACTTACTTTATATGCTAGTAAAATAATCAAACATTATTATATTAAAACGGAAGATACAATGTTAACCGTTTATTCAGTAGCGACATCCGGCTCATGATAAATGGTTTTCTAAAATTAAAAAAAAACGTTAGAAATATAAAAGGCACGTAGTTCTGAATATAAAAAATAAAAATAAAAGTCGTTACATAAAACATACGTAGGTACACTTAAAAAAATATTACACTAAATTGAATATGTTCCTTCAACGAATCTAAGGTTGTCTGGATGAGATATCTATTTTATTGATAAGACCGTCTATTGTACTTTAAATTGTGTCTTTATTTTTTTGTTATCTGTATGTTGATTTAATATAAAGATGTTTTGTATTGTACTGTATTAGAGCTTAATTTTTAAGCAGTCCAGAAAAATAAGAAAATGTATCTCCTCTCAGTATAATGAGTTAACAAAAACTAAATACGTACTTTGTTTGTTCCTAAAATACTATATTTTTGTAATGACTTTGTAAGATATACCATTATTTTGAGAAGAGCGGTGGCAACCCTAGAGTGAATTATACTGTTACAGCTTTGTCAAGTTCCACCAAGTTTGCAAATATATGTGTAACGTCGAGTTGACTTGTTTCAAAACGTTTGGCCTCGTGTTTTAATTAGGCAGCTCAACGACATTTCAATTAAAAATTAGATTGTGGAGCAGAAAATTATTTAACTGCTTTGTTAAGCCTTCTGTATTTTAATATAATGTATATATATTATGTGTTTAAAGAACTTTGAGTACCTAGTTATTCAAATTTCCGTCGTTTACTTCGGATGTACCCATACCTACCTGATTTATGATTAAGATTTTTTTTCTGAAATTATTCGCAATTGAAGTATTCCTATTACTATTCCTGCCCTTTCTATTCCTTCTACTACCTTCTTTATATGATTGTAACTTCTTTTACTGGTGACACAAAACGTATTTAGGTTTTAATTTCCAGTAATAAGCAAGGAACCTTAAAAAGTACAGTTCCAAAATCACTATGTTGATATTTTTTGCCTTTTTATTTTGGAGAACAAAAAACGATTGAAAGTTAAATTACCAATTTATTGGTTTTATTTAGACAACGCACAAATTGACCTACAAAACTGAAAATAAGAGTTCAGGTGGCTGCAAAGTCGTGACGAAAATGTAACTTAAAAAAGAAAACTTTTAGAAAACTCTTCGAAGTGAACTAAACTCTCCAACTTACGTAGTTTCAAGAAACTAGAGAAGTGTAAGACTAGAAATATGTAAGAGCTAGTTCCAGTAACTTACTGGACAATATTACATAACATTCGGAACTTACAAGTGAGTCTTAGGTCTTAAATCGATTCCTACGAAATAAAACCCTTTAAGATAGCGAAGTTCATAACTTATTTTGCTTTAAAAATTCAATTTGTATGTAATTTATTCCATTACATGGAAAACTAAACTAGTAGTTTTTTATGTGATAATAGTTGCAAACGAGAAAACAAGCAGTATTAATTAGTTATTGTTTAGAGATCTGTAGACAAATAAGATTGTTAAGAATATTAAAACAAAAACGCAATTCTAATGATACGTCATATGTCACAATTTGTCAAGCTGTTTGGGCTATAGCGCGTGCCAAAGAAATGGACATACATACGTACAAATATCCATACACACATACATACATATGCTCGACAAACAACCTTCAACCTTCGTGTGAAGTAGTGGAATAAAAATAAAAACGGTCGAAATATGAAATGATCGATTCAGCTTTAACGAACACTTAGGCAATACAAGGTTAACAATTTCTCATCAATGTTCTCATTTGCGGTATAATCGTATTTGATTTGCGGTACAATTTGCTGTATATATGTAAATATGTATATACAACAATTAATCATATGTAGCTCACGTAATATGTTACGCGTACCTGTTGATTGAATGTCGATTATGAAATGAGATTTCTCATTATTCGGTACATATTACTGAATTTCAGGAATACTATTAGGAATTGTGGGCAAACCAGCTCTATTCATTTTATTATTTACACAGAGCTAGCTTTTGTCTAAAATAGAATTGATCGAAATTTTGTCGAATATTGTCTGAAATAGGATTGGTAGAATTTGAATAAACGGTTAAAACAATAATGTCTGTTAAAATATAAATTCCCGATTTTTTATATCCTTATCCCGAACTACAATGTTGTGCACTTGTCTTTACTTGTATCTCAGGCACCCATGTCATAGAGCTACGATTTTATTGCTATTAGTACCTTGCTACGATATTTTGCTGCAATATCCTATGTATTTTCCTTTACCGTGATGATACGCCTCACATGTTTAAAGCCAATATTCATTTTAATAATAGATCTTGTGAATAAAATGTCAAATAGCTTAAATGCCGAAAAAAAGAATATAGTACGATAGATTTTTACAGTATTAATAGTTCTTAATTTTGTTTTCTCTATGCCTTATTTTCAACAGATAAATAATTTTTCCATAACGCAAATCATACACGTAACCTTAGTAAGTAAAAAGGTCATAATTAATATTCTAGTAGACTGCACGGCACTTACTTGAATTTTCCAAAAATCTTGATTAATTTTCGTTCGCGCGCACTGAATGGAAATTATTGGTAGCAGCGATAGACGCTTTTCGAGCCAATGAGGTTCGAAGTAATAGCCCATTTGCATATCTTAATACGGAATACGTGAGCCAGATAAAAAATGTCTAGTTTAAGAACGCCCATTATTTTTCCTATGTAAGCCCGCAATATCAATGAAGTTTTATGACATCATTTTCCTGGCGAGATACCATCACGCTGTAAGATAAGATCAATCCCAGACAACACCGACAGTTGTAAAAAATACATATGTTTGTGAAAAATCGTAAATTTTACATACATCGTATTTTTACTTTACAGTAAGCCTAGTGCTGTACCTACTAAGCTTACTGTAAAATATTCGGCTTATCATTTACTTTAAAATATGTTATTGTTTTTATTAATTTCATTGAAGCCGGAAACCCTTGAAAACAAACGCCATATTGGTAAAACGCCTGATATCTATTTTTCAATACCCTTCTAATCAGAATAAAGAAACATGTATACCACCAAACGGAGAGTCATGCGTGTCCGCGTGATAAACATGATTTACGATATGTTAAATTATAAGGATTTTTATCCAAATAAAGTAGCAAATGAACTTGCAGTACAGCTGATAAGTGAATATGTGAATGATGAATTTATGATCCCTAAATGGTATCGGTATTTGTGCATTCGTCTTTGTGTGTCCATGTCATCTAATCTAATATTAATAACACTTTCTACATCATCCCTGGTGTAGAAAGTGTTATTAATATTAAATTCTTTTACCGAACCTGACTTCACTATTAGACCTCGACAAAAAATCGCGTACAACAATTTCAGTTAAAACATTTTCGGAAAAACAGAAAAATCCGTTCAACCGTTTGGGTACAATACCACGAACGGACAAAAGCTGCAAGCATACAACATCCCTCTTTTTGGGATTTGTAAATTCCGCAAGCAATATTGCAAAATAATTCTCGAAAGAATTGCTCGGACTAACTGAATTGCAATTCTCATTCATTTCCTTAATGCGATGCGGGCATTATGCAGGAAGGGTTTACCGAATCCACCCGCTTTTCCATCTTAAATAACGGTGGATCGTTAAAACTCGGATAAACTATCCGGTACTACGTTTTTTTAACCTCTTGAGAGGTCTTCATCGTGCATAAGTAATTGAAGTTTTTCTTGGCAAGACAAATTGCGAACCTTGTCTTAGTATAAACGTAGATTGTATTTACTTTTAAGTAAATTAGAATTGTGATAATGTTTTGCAAACCTTTATTTTATTAGACCTGTAGGAAAATAAATTATAGTGCAGCAGCTGCAGTATCTAATTGGATTCTGTAACTCATCTTTAATCAAAAGCTTATTTTAAAGGTTGTCGACTGCGACAGAAACACCGCAACGCCTTTTTCTACTTAATAATATCAGTAACATACTTCAGACACGTTCTAACGTAACACCTCAGAGGTAGCAATGCATCTGTATTCTTCAGGTAGAATTCCAATCGTATGCTTTGATCATGCTTATTTGCCACTACTATAAAATTAAAGAAAAATAAACCTCAAATAGGTACACTGCCAATCATAAATATTAATTTGTGAACGTGTCTTTAAACAGTCTCTTTGCTCTGCCCTATCATCCCTCGAAACAACGCTGCTATGAGATAAAAGTATATACTACTGAATTAAGCTTCAGTCACAATAAAGAAATATAGGGTATATATAGGTTATTTAATGTGAAAATAAGTCATTTTAAATCGGTCACCGTAACCTATATAAGTGGAGATGTCACAACGGACAGTTCCTTCCAAGGGACAGATGCCTCATTTACGATCCATTTAACCCCGACTGTGTGTCTCCTGGCAGTAATTAAAAAATTACGAGTTTACCTTCATAAACCGTGCATAAATATGAAATGGCATATTCCAACTCCGTTTTAAGGGCTCCATAACCGTCGTCTGTAACGTTCCATAACTCCACAGTGGAAAAACAATCTGTTTTTTACTGTAGTACAAAATAAAGTTACATCTACAGGTATACATCCTGGAACGATCGCACTTTATAATCAATTTATGTAAAAAAAATATTTAGAAGAAGTTATTGGTAATGTTTTTATATTGTTCGAAAAAAAATCTTTAATTTGTTACCCATATTGTGGGTGCCAAAAAATAGCTTCGTCAGTTTGGAGCGGACTAGATTAATATATCTAGAGCATTATCATTCTAAGCACATTCCTCTCAATGGGAACCGTTCTCAACGTTAGCCAATTCAATATGCTAGATCTGAACCTATCCTAGAGTAAGGCTTACTGTAATGATTCCTATGGCTTTGAGTGAATGGTCAGGTGACCACAGACGAAACACAAGGTGTAGTCGCTGCGCATCTCTTAAAAAATCAAAAAGGGATAAAATGCGTAACGATTTTGTAAATGTATTTTATGGGGAACAGTTTTATTGATATCTATCTACATAAATAAAGAAACAATATACCATAATATACAGTTGTTTATTACAAAGTGTAAAGAAAACGGTTGTTAGTTATTTATATCTAGTTATTGAGTATAGTAAGTATACTAATTAAAACATTTTAATAAATAACTCTGTTTTAATACATGCGATATTCTAGGCAATAATGTTTAAGGACTCATGGGTTATTGGTAACGAAATAAATGGAGATCAAAGGAAAAGGCAGCATATTAGAATGTAAACGCCCACACAGGCCTCAGTGTACAAATATTTAAAATCCCTTTCGAATTATCTACAACATAATCTGCTTTTCGCTCGTGCTCGCTTCTAATATAAATTATTTGCACAAAAATCATTTGAAATCGTTTACCACTGAATTTAGCCTTTATATGTATTGATTTTATTTTATTTTTAGAAATTACATGCGTGTAACTATTCCTTTCTATTTCAAATAGGCTGTGGCACCTTGATTGATACCTAATAATTTTTATATAAGGATACCATTCTAGTCCTCCAATCCTTGTTCCATATGAAATTGCTTACGGACATGGTATGTTTGTTTGCTACTCCAACATATAAAAAATAGTCTCAAGTATTAGAAATTTTATTTCTAAGTTCGGTGATTCCAATACACACGCTGGGCGCCCAAATCCTTTTCTAGAAATATGAATTTCTCGGTACGTCTGTTAGGGAATAAACGGCACCCGGCGCCAGCTGCAAATGGCAAGAGGGACTACATCACACTGTCTTGTACTTCAGCTATAGAACGAACATTAGGTATAAATTCCTAAATGAAACACGTGTATTTATTTGTTAGTCGTAGAACGTTAAATAGAGATAGAGGTTCCCTGCTACATACAAACTAAGGGATCGTACTCAAACCTCGTGGCCGCTTCAGGGGGGTCTTCAAAATAATACTTTTGGTCACATGTAGGGCGCAGAGTTCAGGTTTCACATAGACAACATTCCTAAAAGAAACCTCGCGCTTTATGAACTACATATTTTCAAACATTAAGCGCAACTTTAACTTGCTGTTTGCAAAAAATGGTTGAAAACCGTAATTCTTGTGAACTAGACCTGGGGGGAGGGTCTACTTATATACTACGGATGGTCAACAGGAGGGAGAGGGGTCGAAACATTTCAAAAAAAATTCTCTCCGGTCAAAACTTACAAATAATTCTATCCTATTCTATTCTACCTTTAAATAGCACCGTATGGCGCAGTCTTGAACAAACCTCTCCCTCACGATGTTGAACAATTCGAGGACGTATAAGGATTTGCAAATTCTTACGCACTTTTTATATCAAATATTTTCAAACTATTACAGTACGTTATACAGAGTTGCTGCCTCTAACTCCTCCCTTTGCTGGAATGAATGAATAATTAAAGCAATTACAATCGTACATACGACTAATTCCGTCTTTACTATGTCTCGTCACCAAAACATGGAAAGGATCGAGACAATTTGATTAGGCATTGTCTTCAGTCTGGAGTCAGGTGAGATTAAACACTTATGACAGTAAGCGTCACGCAAAGCAATATTTAATTCGCACAGCCTTGAAGACTTCCGGGTCAATAATGCCAGGTTTAATTATTTGCAAGCATAAGAATAGAATTTTAACATATGAAAGTGTCATATAAAACAATTATACGATATATACAGATCATCATGTAGCGATAAAACGCGAAAAATAATATATATAGCTAACTAGCATATACTAACGAAACGACATTTATGATCAACGTATATAAATCATGAGGCGGTTACGTATTACAATGTTGAGACTACAACAGAATACCTCACCCTCCTTCTGACGCAGTCACGTAAAAATGGTATACGCGGCATGATATGTCATGCTCTATTCAAAATTAAAACTTTACTGAAGACTCAATTACAAAGCTGAAAGCAAATCCTACAAACTTAGCTCTACAGATACAAACATATTCGTATCATATTTTATATCGGATTTAATTAAAAATTATTCATATCGACGACCCGCGTGGCAGAGTGGTCACCATACGTGCCGGTCCACACGGCGCGTTTCGTCAGCGTTGCGTCGACGTAGCGCTGTCGCTGCAACGTTTTACATACTAATAATCATAGTGTTCACACGATGCGCTGCGTCGACGCAGCGCATACGCGACTGAACTGCAGCGCCCGAGACGAAGCGGGCGGGGGAGTACTCATTGCGTCGCGTCGTTACTACGTCTTAGTAAGTTACTACGACGTAGTAACCACTAGTAATGCTGCGTTGGCGCAGCGCCCGTATGGCCGGCTATGCGTCAAAACCTTTGCGTTGCGACGACGCAACGCAAAGGTTTTGACGTGCGCTTCGTACGCGAGTCCGACTCGCACTTGACCGATTTTTCATTTTTTTTTCATCTGATCCCAAAACACTACAATAACTTTACTCTAAAATCTGTCTTCTAAAGCCATAAAGAGCTAAGCATTACCGTACCCACCAATTTGAACTTCAAGGCGTTAGTGCTTCAAGCCGATGAGTGAGCTGATACTACAGGCGTCATCTCTAGAACAGGACATCTGACATGAGGTGAGGATGGCGTCCCTCGGGATACCGACGGAGGCGCCCATCCACACCATCCTGTACACGTCCGCGTACTCGTCGAAGGTTCTTACGCCTAAGGTTTCGAAGGTATGTTTCAATTTACCCGTTTTAAAAGTTTTGGGAGTATGATAGAAATGTAATCGCGAAGTCAAAATTATGTGACAGCACGTCTATCGCCTCAAATATTTTTCTAAAAAATGGCACGTGAATACACAAAGGTTTACCACCCCTGCCCTATATTTAGGGCTCAGTACCACAAGTCCTGTCGGACAATGTTAGTTAGTCGATCTAAAAAAAATTAGGGGTTATGGTTAAATTCATTCTAAAGGAAAGAGAAGAGGGAGAGATTACATTTTAAACGAGATTAAGTTACACAATTACACATTGTATATTTACATTGTTTTTGAAATATAACTTACAAAGTGTAGTTATTAAATAAAATAAACTGTTATAGAATAATGGACGTTTTATTTGAAATCGACAGACCAAAGATTACAGAGCTTGTCTTTCGTATAAAATTCAAACATAGA